>OMNZ01109437.1:15271-31052 GCA_900303255.1 Lesueurigobius sanzi | reverse complement strand
AAATTAGGCTATAGTCCAACATTTAAACCCTTATAAAACACTAAGATGCAGTGTACATTATTATAACTCTCACAATGACGGACATGTGTTATTTCAGCCCCTTTGATAACTAAAGGCCTTTCCATGAGAGTGGGGCTGTGAGGGTCACAGGTGAAGAGGCACGGCTTGGTGACATCTACCATAGACTGTATGAACTATTATTATTAACTATGTACAATATATGAGGGTTTTCCCCCAAAGCAGGCTAACAGAATTGTTCCGCTATGTTAGCTGTGTGGCTACATTTTTGGAGCCAGCTCAATGTTAAGTTCATTAGAGCAAGGAACTTCCGGTGCCAGCCTCCACTTCCTTATAGCTTCAGGAAGTAGTAGGCTACAATTGGTCGATTGTTTGCTCTGATTTCCTTATCATTAGAAAGTAGCTTGTTTTAGCAGAGCTGCTACTGTTGTCAGTTCCCCCCAATGACCAATGATGACATGTAAATTATATGTAACAAATAATTAGCAATGCAAAAAATAAAAATAAAAAAAGGCTATCCCATGGCTCCCAAGGAACAAATGAATGAATTACCAACATTTAACACATTCGTCTTTATGTAAAGTCATAGCTATTCTACCAAGCTTAATTGGGTTGTTGGGCAGGTAAAAAAAAAAAGAAAAAACATTTCTCAATATTGTCTGTATGTCAAGAATCAAGACCCAAACTCGGACTGAAAAGTTTGAGAACCACTGGACCAGTCCATGGCCAGAGGCAGAGCCACAGTTGGCTGCCAGAGAGGACACACCCAGGGGACACACCTCTGGAACATGTAAGTGAGACCATTGTTTTACTGTGTTTTGGAAGTAATTAAAGATTAGACATATTGTAACAAAGGCAGCATATTGAAATTAAGTATATGTTATAATTAAACCAAACCGGGATAGTTTTGATCAGCTGTTAAAGCTGCTTGCAAAAATATGTTAAAGGCACTATACCTGATTTTTCATAAGTTTTTAAAATTGCAAATAATGAAAGAGGGACCGAGTAAAATGAATTGATAGTTGTGGTCCAAACACATTCCTAACTTTCCTCACACATTTCTGAAATCCTGTTTCTTCTTAGAGATTTATAAGCACATTTCACAACTGGCAGGGTCACTTTTTTGGGTAATAGTGATATAAATACTAAAACTAGCCTGTAAACCATGAAATTGCGAATACATGCTTTATATTTAGATGCACACTATTATTTCCACAAATGTTTGAGTTTGTAATATACTAGAGGAGGAAAAGCAAATTTCATTCCTCTTCTAGGAAAAAAAATCAGGTATAGCCCCTTTAAATGTAACCTGACTGTAAGTGGAGATAGGGAAGTTATCTTAATTTCAGGAGCAGGACCACACCTCCACGCCCCTTCCGGTCTCCCCTCGTCCTCTCGTATCGTCTCAGTGCCCTGCTCACCCTCATTTATTTCATCTTATTCTTTGTCAGATATCGGGGGATACAGGCCCGGGAGCCCGGCCCTCTCAGAAGCCAAATATGCTGCTCATGTTTTATGCCTCGCTTCGTCCTTTTCCTAATAAATTCTTTCAGCTTCATTCATGTCTGAGGTTGTGTGAATGATGAATAGCCTACATGAAATAAACAGGATGACGTGACAAAATAAAATATTCGAATAAAGTAATCATAACCTACTTGATCACAGTCATTAAGTTCTTTTTGCCTTTGTTTTTTTACACTGTGAGTAGTGGCGGCATAATCACGACTAAACCAAGGCATCAGCGCCATCTGCTGGACGCTTAGGGATCCAGTGGTTCAGATACATACACTAAGCAGGGGTTCCCAAACTTTTTTGGCCACGACCCCCAAAATGAACATCTGAACGACTCGGGACCCCCACTGTAAAAAGTAACTTCCTCTTGTAACTATTTCCAGCGGGAAAACTATGTATTATTGCATTTTTATTTTGTTTATTTATGGGCCCAATTCACAAAGATATGCTGTCCTAAACTAAACATTACATTGACAAGCACTGCTATTTTGTCTTGAATTCATCTGGGGACCCCTAGTTTAGGGCCTCGCAACCCCCCTGGGGGTCCCGACCCCCACTTTGGGAACCACTGCACTTTGTTTGGCCTGATCTGTATTATGTCTAGTTCAGCCAAGCACCTGGTATCAGATTCTTTTTAATTTTATATAGTTCTGATTCTTGTCATTCAAAAAATAAAATATTTTCTGAGATTGTGTTTTATTTGAGAATCAAAAGAAAACATGGTATAAAGGTATTTTTTATTATTTGTTTTATTTGTTTTGTGTTAATATACAGTATAGCGCAATATAAAACCCATGTATTATTATTATTATTATTATTATTATTATTAATAATAATAATAATAATAATAATAATAAATGAAAAGTAAGTAAAGTCACTATAACACACAGATGTTGACGAGACAGAGTTGGTGTCACATGTCCTCATGTGAGAGGTCACAGCTAATGCATATCCAAACCATAGGTCAAGGCAAGTTTATTTGTAGAGCACAATTCCTACATAAGTTAATTCAAAATATATCCATAAAATATAGTCATTAATTAATTACATTTAAAATAAATACTTTAATTTGTCCTATTCACAGCTATAGAGACTTGATGTCTGTCTGATTCAGATTTTAGCTGCATAAAACTGAAACGCAGCTTCACTGTGTTTAGTCCTGACTCTGGGACCAGCAGGAGACCACTCAGAGCTGACATGGTTTATACGGCTCTAACATGTCAGAGTAAGTCCATGAAGAGACATATAACATGTAGAACTGTTTAAAAGTCTATTCTCTGAGTGACATGAAACCAGTCCAGAGACCTGAGCACTGGACTAATATGGTCGCACTTCCTGGTTCTACTCAGGACTCGAGGAGCGTTCTGGATGTACTGCTGCTGTACAGTGAGCAGCTGTTACAATAATGTAACCTGCTGGAGACAAGTGCATGGATAGTGTCTCTATTCTAAGGCTGGTTTAGACTCTATACCTTTGATTTCCGTAATGTTTTTTGATGGTAAAGAAGCAGCTGATGTAACTAATTTAGGACAGTTGCAGGCAAAGGCTGGTTTTTCATTTAGCTTTGGTTCATTTCACATGCTTCAATCTGATATGTTGCACTCGGGGAGATGACAGAACGGTGAAATGTGCTTCATGCTAACGTGTGTCCTCCTGTCCAATCAGCAGCAGGGGCGGGGTCACTTATCCCAGTCCTGACCTGAGAAGACAGTCTGACTCTTCATTCTCTGTGGACCAGTGGAACCATGGCATCCAGTGATCTGCTCTTCTACATCAACGGAAGAAAGGTCAGGATATTACATTTTCATATCAAAATAGTATAATAAAAAGTATAATAATAAGCTATTATGGATGAGTCAATGAACATTAATAGACACAGGTGGAGAAGGAAAACTTTTGTTTGTCAAACACTGTCAAAATATGTCTTTCTTTCTTTTCAGACATATGTGGATCACTTTTGTCACATTGTGAATGTGAACTCTCAAACTGAATCTTAACCTCCTAAAATAAACGTTTTAACGTGATCTCAGGGTAAATATAAATAAAGGAGAGTGCTGGAGGAGAAGAAGGAAATTGCTTTTTGACAGGGCCATCACTATGAAGGGGGCTAACTGGGCAATTGCTGAGAGGGCCCAATTTGAAGGGGGCCCTACGAAATAAATCATTATTATTAGCACAAATGGCATATTTTTGAAACAACTGAAAATATTATTTATTTTCTAAAATGCACCTGAATGTGCAAACATCTGAATTAAAAAAAAAAAAAAAAAAACTCAGGGAGGACACCCAGACTCCCCCAGGTCAAAAGTGCTGTAAGGTTTTGACAATACTGTATGTCTGCAGCCATTTAAGTGCTTTAAAAAAGAAAAATCGAAACTTGAATAAAAAATGTTTTTACGCCAAATCTCCCAGCCCTAATTAACAGCACCAAGGCTCAAATGTCAGAACAGAGACGAGGATAGTTGTTTGCAAAGAAGACATGATATGGCCTGAATATCATAATAAACATTAAATTTGTGACTTTGATTAGATTATCTAATCAGAAACCACAGAAACTATCTTACAAGCTCCGCTGCAAGAAACATGACAAGATAAACATTTCCTTTGCACAGAATCCATAATAAAAAACAATGTGCAACTGAACAGAGATTCATTTTTTTTATTCTGCTTTGGCTGTTTCAAAGAATAATGTTATAAAAAGTATAAAGTATATAATCGAAGAGTTATACGGGACAAGGGGCCTCATAAGTTTCATATGACATTGTAAAACAGCGTATGTCTAACACTATGGAGGAATTAGTATTCCCACTGTTACTGTTATTTTATAGTTAAGCCTCAAGTCCACATGAAACAAAAACTGCCACAAAGTTCCACATCTTCTTTATTCAAGAATAAACTGAAATATATTGGTTCTCTGTTAAAAAAACAAAGGGATGGGATTGTTGTCATTTGAAAAAGGACTTAAAGCCACAATATTTTATGGAAATATTTTATAGCCAATCGCTGAAAATTCTGATGTTGTGATTAATAATAAAATGAATATGGGGTTCTTTTCAAACATGTGTCGAATGGCTTTTCTCGTGAAGCTCAGGTGGTGGACAGCTGCTTTTTTGCATCTGAGCAGAACAAAGGGCTCCGTGAGGGACACTACCTCCTGAGTCCAGTCCAGATTTCACACTTCTTAGATACGATCACAGCTTTTCTACAAAGAAGTCTGTAACCTGGATTCGTTAAGCCCAGCCGTGTCATTCCGCTGCTCCTTTGTTTCATCAAAGCAGGCCATAAACAGTCACATGGCAGGTCTGAATCTACATCAAGTTTTTTATATTGTGATGACACTGGGTAATGAAGGCGAAGTGTCTTAGCCAAGGGCACAGGTGGAGATTGAACTATGAACACTCAAAAGCTCTCCCACTTCACTACAGCCAACGTGGTAGATATTTTCGAAGCAGTAATAGAGTTTCAGTAATACGGTAATAGGAGTAGTAGTATGCGAGTCATTGACAAATTGAGCTCTTGTTTGTCTCATTGGGCCATGTGACGTCTGCTCTGATGTTATGTGTCATGTCTGTGTCACGGTCCGATTGACTACAGCTTAATTCATTTCCACAGATTGTTGAGAAAAACGCCGACCCCGAGGAAGTTTTGCTCAGTTACCTCCGGAGGAAAGGTAAGTATCAAACCTTTCACAAATATTTGGCTTCCAAGTGCCGCCGGGAAGAAATGAAGATCACAGGACAGGACTAAACTGGGCCATTTAAATTCATTACTAAAGGATTTCTAATTAAAATGGACCGAATGACCCAAGTACAACAGTTTGAGAAACGCTTGCATAAAAATGATGAGTTCACATTGTTCAGTTTAAGTCTCTCTGTTTGGCTGCAGTGGGCCTGACTGGGACCAAGTCTTCGTGTGGAGGAGGGGGCTGCGGGGCCTGCACTGTCATGGTCTCCAGATATGACCACAGTCAGGAAAGACTGCTGTATCCTTTATAGTATATGTCCATGTCTCGCCCCCTAACAGTACAGCAACACTGGTTCATGACCTGGAATCTCAGTTTTCACCCCACAGTTTTCACCCCACACAGACTCTCTGCCAATCTTTCACCTGCAATTTACTGATTTTGTAGTTTACATTTTATTATGTCGTGTTTTTAGTGACCTAGAGAATTTTGAAAGGCGCCCACAAATAAAATGTATTATTATTATGTGTGCACTTCACTCACTGAGATCAGCAATCTAACCCACATCCTTCTTACTCAGCGGCAGGAGACAGTTTACCCAAAACCCAAAACATGCACAGTAGTAGCCAAGGGTGCAACCTCCAGCTATACTCCCGACCAAGATCCCTGTCCAAACTCCTCTGCGGTCGCCCACTGCCCCTGACAGATCAGTCACTGGTTGAATGGTTTCGGTCCAATGCAGAAAAACAAGGACAATCAAATCAGTAACAAAGGCCCACTGCACTCAGAGAAATGAAGAGTCTACCAACCTCCATTCAGACAGATAGAACTAGGGCTGGGCAATATGGCCAAAAAATCTCATCACGATTTTCTTTCGTTTAAATCGTGATTTCGATTTTCTCACAATTCATGTATAAATTGTCTTTTGAAGGCGACTAAAGCCATCTGCTTCCTCTTGGGTTTAACTTTAGACCTGGTGTTGTAGTGGTTTAGTCTTGGTTAAGACCTGTTTAAGAGCAAGTTTCAGTCCTTGCATAGTAGTCCTTGCTAAGGTTGTTTGTGGCATAGAATTGTTTCAACACGAGTTTAGACTTCTTGACTGTGGCAGACATTATACAGTGACGGCTTGCCTCCAGCCCATAGTCACTCTCCATGGAGCGGCTGTGGTGACTGTGGAAGGCATTGGTAGCACCAAAACCAAACTGCACCCGGTCCAGGTACATGGAGTAATACATTATATGCCGTTATTGCAAATGTGATCAAATGTTTTATTTGTTTTTCTTGTGGATTTCAGGAGCGGATAGCCAAGGCTCATGGCTCCCAGTGCGGCTTCTGTACGCCTGGGATGGTCATGTCTATGTATACTCTGCTGAGGAACCAGCCCCAGCCCAGCATGGAGGACATCAGGGAGGCTCTGACAGGTGTTTAGGAGGGGAACGGGGTGTGGGCAGCGCTTCATTTGATCCCCCATTTGAATAGAATAGAAAAAACTTTATTGTCTACCAAGCGCAATGCATGGCAGAAATTTGTCTTTGGCTTGCTACATCCCAGTCACACAATGCAAATACACAAGTCAATAAGATAAAAAAATATATATAATATAATACATAATATAAAATCAGTTCATTGCAGACACAACAGTGGATTATCCTCTTCAACAGAGGAGTGGAACAGACCGAGCGACATTGGGGCACTGCTTTACTTTTTCTCCCACATTTCTCCCACACCAAGGGGGCCATTTACCAAGTGTTTTCTCATATTCAAAACGTTGCACGTGCAAAAAGTGGATCAGCAGCCGTTGCGCTCTCATTTACATATGAGATTTGGGGCCTTAATACTGTAATACATGCCATTTCAAAAGCTCACAAATGGCTATAATACTATTTTCTAGCTAGCACTCATTATCTGTCATTATCACCTGGACAAATGACCCCTGATTGTAAAGAGTGTCAACCCATTACATAGTATTTTGAGTGAACTTAAAAGCTCTTTCAGTGAGCAGATGGTTTCTATAATGAGCATTTCATTTGACACTGTCCATATTAACTTGGGTCTGTAGCGGAGTCCATTATTGTGTTGTGTGTTTGCTGTTTGTGTTATGGAAAACGTCCATGGCATTTTAATTTCACCATCTGGGGATCGATCTGTCTTCTTTTACAGCTTAAGCTAAAGGTGGTGAATACAGATTATCTTTAGTTGTTACATGAGATACAATCTTGTACATAGTGCCTGAGCCTGAGCATAAACCATAGGATTTAAGTGGCTTAGGTTTTATGAAGCTACATAAAACCTTAACCTACACATACACATAGGTTTCATGTGTTTTGTATAACATTTTAAAGATTGGATAAGGATACATAACGCCTTTTGCCTACTTCAACCTTGTAGCATTTCTTAAGTTTTTTGTCAATTCATAGGATCTGGCATCCTAACGTTTGGTGCTCGTTCTTTTCTGAATGGATCAAATTTAAGTCAATATTGCTTATTAGTTATCAATAAAAAACAGTGTTTGACGTGAACATGTGCTTACCTCTTGGGGCACTAAGAGGACAATAAAATGGTTGGTGGTTTGAGACAAACTAAATGCACTTTTCTTTCTCAACTAGGAAATTTATGTCGCTGCACTGGCTACAGACCGATCATTGATGGGTTCAAGACCTTTTGTGGAAGTCAGGTACAAGTTGTGCTTTTTAAACATATTTCAGATTACTTCCCGTTTCATTGTTGTTTTCCTATTCTCCACAGTCACCTGGATGCTTTCAGAGTGGAGCCGGAGGGAAGTGCTGCAGGGACCATCGGCCAAAGGACGCGAATGAGAATGATGTGCGTTCAGAAAACTTCACTGGATTTGTCTTGTGCTCTTTACTTACGCTGCTACCTTTTGTCCAATTCATTCATTCAACAGTTCCCCAACATGTTTTGTGTATGAGATTTCCATTTGGGACACAACCAGCACATAAAACCCTTATTCCAGTGATGTTGTCATGTCCTAATGACAGCAGGACCAATATTTGTTCATTTGTTATTGAATAAAATGTTTATGTTAAAAGGAGAGCATTTTACAGCCTTCATTATTTACCACGGCTGCTAACATAACTGCAGTATTCTATGTTCTGCAGTACTCTATGTTAGTATATTCTGGACAAAGAGCATTATTATTTCTTTATTCCTTTTTTTTTTTCAGATTTCTGAAGATATTTTTTGCCAGGACAATCTCTTACCTTTGGACCCGACTCAAGACCTCATCTTCCCTCCTGAGCTATTGGTTTGTCTGAAATGTCCATATTATACAAACTATTTAAAAGGACAAAACCATGAATAATAAATCACTAATATACACATCATATCACATCAATTTAAAATTCTTCACTTACAAGGCCATAAATGGTGTGGCTCCGATTTATCTCCGAGAGGCCATACGCCAAAGTGCCATACCAGCCAATTAGAACACTTCACTCCCAAAACTTGGCTGCTGGTGATTCTTTGCATTTTTAAAAGCACAGTAGGAAGTAGAGCTTTCAGCTACCAAGCTCCTGTCTTATGGAATCAACTTCCATTTAGTCAGGGACTGAGCGGGCTCACCCCCTGACTTTAACCGCACCACAGTTGCACTTAGTCAGAGTAGCTGGGCTTGCCCAGTGTCTGGAATCTGTGTATGGCTGTATAGTTTTATCTGCGCTCTATGGATGTTTTCGTGAGTTGTATTTTTTTTTTTTGTAGCAAAAAAAAAGCTCAACAAATTGATTGATTGATTGATCATTTCCTTGTGTTTTAGATAAAGACAAAGCAGCGCTCTGCAGAGGTTCTGTGCTTCAAAGGACCGAGGGTGACTCTGTTGGCTCCCTCTGACCTCCCTCAGCTCCTCCAACTCAAATCCCAACATCCAGAGGCTTTGCTCATAGTCGGCAACACCACTATAGGTACAAACAAGGAGAATATACCACTTTCTATTTGTCAAACAGCAGTTTGTAGATGGTAATTATGGAGTGAACAAAATGATCCCATACAGGGATATTTGTCTTTTGCATTTGACCCTTCGATGCCACTGGGACGACCGGTCAGGAGCAGTGACTTAGACCGTGTGCTAGGTTTAGTCAGCACAACCTAGCTGGCAGTTTTGGGTTGATGGAGGGAATATGGCTTTGTAATTCACCTGTTTTTCTACATCACTGGTCATGATTGTTGTCAAAACATTTTTTTATTTTTTTGCTTTGTGGTTTTGTTATTGTTGCCCTCAGCAACATGTTTGTGCAAATCCCAAACGTCCTTTGCTAAATGTACTATATGTAAGTTTTTAGAATTTCCATGAATGCATTAAAGGGACTACACCTGATTTTCCTACTAATGGAATGAAATTAGTTTTTTTTTAGTATTGCAAACTCAGACATTTCTGGAAATCTAATATAATATATATAATAATATAATAGAAATTATTGTCAATTTCTGCAGGCTAGTTTTCTTGCATTTCTGTGACTATGACCCTAAAAAGTGACCGGCCAGTTCTGAAATGTGCTTATAAACTCATCTAAAGGGCCTACTGTATCTCACCGGCATGGAGACTAGTTGGAGACTTGAGTCTCCAAGACGCCGTGAAGTCTCCCGGTCTCCAGGGAGACTAGATTTTTTCAAGTCTCCAACAGGTCTCGGAGGGGTCTCAATTCAGTTGAGGAGACTTCATGGAGACATTGTGGAGACTTATTTTGAATGTGACCGCAGATACGCGTCAACGAGGTCTCTGAGAAGTCTCTGAGACTTCGGCGCAACTGAATTGAGATCTCCCCGAGACCTGATGGAGACTTGGAAAAAGTCTCCAAATAGTCTCCAAATTGCAACTCCCTGGAGACGAGGAGACTCCACAGAGACGTCTCGGAGACTCAAATCTACCCCAGGTTTTGAACTAGTCTCTATGGGAGGTGAGATAGGCCCTTTAGTCTCCGAGTCTCTGGGAAGTCTCTGAGAAGTTTCCGGGAAATCCCCACCGGTGAGATAGGCCCTTAAGAAGAAACATGATTTTAGAAATGTTAGGAATGAGTTTGTTTATTTTACTTGCTCTCTTCCATTATTTGTATTTAAAAAATAATAATTTTAAGAAATCATCAACAAATCTATTAATAAATCTATTAGTGACACTTGCAGAGGGCAGTTTATACCTGAAACCCCTGATAAATAAAACAGTAATTCAACTGTGTCCAGAATAGAAAAGGAGTAAATGTATAATGTAATGTGTAGTGCTCTTTAGAAAGGTGCAGATTATATATTATCTACAGTATATTTGATTTAGATTGCAGAATCTCTGTTCTGTTTGTTTCCAGGTCCAAATGTGCTGGTGAAAGGGCAGCACAGTCCTCTGCTGCTCTACGGTGGGAATGTAGCTGAACTTTCTAAAGTGGAGTGGGGAAAGACGGGTGAGTTAGTTTAATTAACCCTCCAGTCGGTTTGGAGTGTCCCTGACCGTGTGCTGCTGCGCCCCAGGCCTGACCATGGGAGCGGGCTGTACTCTGAGCCGCCTGAAGGGGGAGATGGAGCGGGCCGTGCAGCAGACTGAGGAGGAGCTGAGCGCAGGCTACGGGGCTCTGCTGCAGACCCTCCAGTGCCTGGCAGGAAAACAGATCCGAAACATGGCAGTGAGTACAACACTATGTATTTTACAGGTCATCCTTATTACTGTCACTGCACTGTAGGGCTGAAACAACTAATCGATTATTGAAATAGTTGAAAACAATTTTAGTAAGAATTGCATCAAAATTTTGTATTTTTTATGAAAAAAACGATGTTGTCTCTAAAGGCATTGGTTATAGAAGTTTTTTTTGCAAACATTTTAGCTCTGATTGTTCCAAATATGAGATAAATCTGGGACCATAATCTAATCAGAGCAGAGAGTACTCTCTCGCTCTCTCACTTTCACAAGACTGAATTTGAGAGGTTCTTAGCTTTCAAATGAGGAATGACACGTGAAACTTGTACAAAGAACATACTACAGAGATTACCTTTAAGTTTACTCTATCAAGACGTCCTCAAACAATGCCACTTTAGCTCCATGTGGTAAAAAGTTTAAAAACATCACACTATCCAGGCAGCTTTTGCTTCCAACCGATTAATCAATTAATCGTAAAAATAATCGTCTGATTAATCGATCACCTAAATAATCGTTAGTGGCAGCCCTACTGCACTGCAAAAAGTGATGACTTATGAATGACCTTATTCATTTTGACTTGCCATGTAAAATTATGCTAAATGGTAAACAGACTCAACTTATATAGCGTTTTTTCACCTACATTAGGCCCTCAAAGCACTTTACAGTAAGGAACCACTCACCCATTCACTCTCATTCATACACAAGTGTACGCAGACACTGGAGGCGAGGTGGGTGAAGTGTGATGCCAAAGGACACAACAAAAGTGTGCACCAGCGGGAGCCGACATTCGAACCTCCAACCCTTCAATAATGAGACGACCCACTGTCGCCTGTCACCACTGTCGCAGTAAAAGTATTTTTGCACTTAAAATTGGGTAATACTTGGAATCTTTTTTCTTATAGTAAGTTCAAAAATACTTTACTTGGAAAGTCTAAATGCCTCTAAATAAGGTCAAATATTCTGAATTTTAAAGAGCAAAGGATGACTATTTAGTTTAATGCCTTCAGTGAGAATCATACAATGTAAATAGTCTTGAAAACAAAATAAAAAGTGACCGCAAACTTTTGAACGGTAGTGCATATTCCCACAAATGAGTCAATTCCCCCACCCTTCAACCTGAATATATTTGTAAAAGCCAGTAGACACTGCAAAAACAAATATGGAAATGAGGAAATATTAAAAGTTTTTTACTGTTAAGAAAAAATGTATCTCATTGCACTCAAACAATAATGGCCCTGACCATGAGATTGTATAACTTGAGCTGTATCTTTCTATGCTTTGACAGACAATTGGGGGGAATATAGTGAGTGGAAACCCCAAGTACGACCTGTGCAGTGTGTTGGCTGCTCTGGACTGCTCCCTGGACCTCTCCTCTAAAGGTGCGTCCCATAATGTGTTCATGCGTCGGTACGAGAGAGAGTGTAACCTCTTTATCATGATTTTACTCGCAGACGGCACCAGGACTGTCCCTTTAGATGAGAGCGTGTTCCCAGGCTTTGGAAAGACCATCCTCAGACCTGACGAAGTGCTGTTGTCGCTCCATATCCCGTACTCCAAACCAGTGAGATCATTTACTCAGATGATGTACTTTAATCAATCAATTTGTTTTTGTATAGCCCCTTCACAAGCTTTACATAACAGGGTATGTAAACTTTCAAGCACAACTGTATCTAATGGTAGTTATAGCTGGTGTTTAAGCAGTTAGAAATATTTCATATAAAAAATAAATAAATGTATTCAAACTTCACGATGAACATGGCATTGATCCCTAACATACTGTCCGTCTGGCTCCGTCAGAGTGAGTACATCGCTGCCTTCCGCCAGGCTCAGAGGAGAGAGTTTGCCTTCTCCATCGTGAACGCTGGGATGAAGGTCTGTCTCAGGAGCGGCTCTAATGTGGTCCAGTCCCTCAGGATTTTCTACGGAGGAGTGGGGCCCACACTGGTGCGACCTGCACACACCTGCCAGCAGCTCAAAGGGCGGTAAGAGCATTAGCATCTTTTCCCTCACTGAAGTAGAGATGTCAAGGTTTTACGATTACCGCGGTATAGAAGCTCACAGTCGGCTAATGGTGAGAAGTTTAGGACTCGAGGTAAATCGTTTCTCATGAGCAGTAGTGAATATGTCTCCAAACGGAGCAAATTCAACATTAAAGGCTGAAGAAATGGCATCCAGTGTTTCACTAGAAACTCATGAAGTCAGCAACAGGTTCAATAATCCAATGTACAGAGAGAAAATCGTATACATTTTTGTTGATATTTGCTACATTTGTTACTCATTTGTCACAATGAAATACCGATAAAAAACGTGAGTGAAACTGCAAGTGCATGAAAATCAGCTATTCATCTTTTTTTAGGCTGAAGGTTCAACAGCTTTGTGAAAGCTTGGACAGTACTTTTTGTAAGATTTGGAGAAATTCTCTGTATTTACTTCCTTCCTTCATGACATCCCTACACTGTAGTAACTGTCATCCTGTTTGTGTCAGGGCGTGGGGGGAGGAGCTTCTCTCTGAGGCCTGCTCCTCTCTGACTAAGGAGGTCAAAGTTCCTCCGTCTATCCCTGGAGCGAAGGCAGAGTATCGCAAGACCCTGGCCCTCAGCTTCTTTTACAAGTTTTACATGTTCGTGACAGAGAAGATGAGGCAGAGGGTGAGTAAACAGAAGGAGGACGTTCATTACGTTGTAATTTATTTTGTATTTTGTTAAAGGGAGTTTCCGATGTCGGCCTCGGCTCGGAGCACCTGAGCGCCCTCACACCTTTCAAGAATGAGGTGCCGCAGGGAACACAGTCATTTCAGGTCAGGACTCATTTTTATGAATAAACATGATTCTACTTTAGTTCATTAGAAAAACTTAATGAATCCATTTTTCACTTTGTTGAGATGATCCATTATGTTGAACAGCTTGTATCTTCCTGTCCCTCTCCTGTTCCCAGCTTGTGTCCCAGTCTCAGTCCCTCTCTGACCCGGTGGGACGTCCCAACATGCACCACAGCGGTCTGGAGCAGGCCACAGGAGAGGCCAAGTACTATGACGACCTGCCGGCCGTCCAGGGAGAGCTGTTTGTGCACATGCTGACCAGCAGCAGAGCTCATGCCAACGTCATGTCAGTGTCACATGAACTGCTCCATCCATTAAAACCAAACAGTGGCTTCGCCAGGGACCATTTTCTCAGTCATTTTGAAGGACAGGGTTGTAAAAAAAATCTGTTGTGAGCTATTTTTATCCTTCATTATATACCTAGTATTATGTCTGTAAGAAGACTACAGGATAAAGGAGGTGAATCTAAATATAATTTGTGAACAGAATCATGGAACATGAATTTGGAAACTGCATTGTGTTAAAACATGTGTAAAACTCTCTAAAGATGACAAGGTCTTGATTTTCAATCCTTAAAAATGAAGGATAGCCTTCAAAATATTCTGCCACTGACAAAGACTCTTCAGTTCATAACCTCTGGTACTATACCAACTTCATAAAGCACTTTACAAACTGTGAAGTTGGCCAAAGTGCTGTACACAAGTCCTAAAACAGTAATAACACAAGATGCAGCTTATGTCAAATACAACTTACAAGAAAATACATCCATCATAAAGACAGATCATAAACAACATTGGAAATGAGAAAAACACTGATGAAAGCTAATCATCATAAAAAAGTGTTTGGAAGTGATTTGTAAACAGAGACTGAGCCCGTCTAACCTCTAAAGCAGGGATCTCCAACCAGTAGCTCAGGAGCTACCAGTAGCTCGCCAAAGGCTTTCTACATTTCTATATACGCTTTATGAGTCAAATTTTAGCATTTTTTTGTTGTTCTGAGCAAAACATCTCCAAACATTTACAGAGTAAGTATTTCTATTAGTATTATAAGTATTTCTTATCAATAAAGTCTTATCTTATGCCCATGACGGTTCCTTTTGTTTTCGGAACCAGGAGCTGCAGCTGATCGCTGACCTGAGCGCATGAGCCGGAGCGTAGGGATGGATCAGGTCAGAGAGGAAGGAAGGGACAGAGTCTTTCAGGCATTTAAAACTAAATACAATCATTTTAAAATCAACCCTGAAACACACCGGCAGCCACTGAAGCGAGGCTCAGACTGGTGCGATAATATTTATGTCCCGGTTTCCATGCGCCTGTTAAAAGCCGAGCGTTTTGAACAAGCTGCAGTCGAGTCGTCACATCATTATCATTAATATCACAGATGGAGGAGCATTATCCAAACATCACTGTGCAGTTCGCGCAGTATTGATGGAGGATTATTTGTGTACCCGTTGGCCCACAGAAACATCGATGCCTCCGAGGCCCTGCAGATGCCTGGAGTGGTCACCTTCATCACGGCAGCGGACGTCCCGGGCTCCAACCAGAGACTGTGGTTCAACACTGTGGACGAGATCTTCGCTGAGAGAGAGGTCAGGAGCAGTGTTGGGGAGAATACTTTGAAATTGTATTCAGTTACATAATACTTAATACTTGTCTTCAAATGTATTTTGTAACGTATTCAGTTACTTTGCCCAATCAGTGTACTGTATTCTGAATACTTAGAATACTTCACCTTGGTTTGCAGTATATTTTTGTATAAATATGTTGAAAGATAAAAATATGTAGCAACACTTTTACACCAACTGTTTCTTCTTTCACTCTTCTTTCTTTCTCTCTTCTTTCTTTCTCTCTCTCTCTCGCCCTCCCTCTCTCTGTCTCTATTCTTTCTCTCTCTCCTTCCTCTCCCTCTCTCTCTTCATTCTCTCGCTCTCCTCCCTCCCTCTCTCCTTCCCCTCTCTGTCTCTCTTCTTTCTCTCTCCTTCCTCTCTCTCCTCCCCCCCTCTCTCTCTCTCTCTCCTTCGTCTCCCTCTCTCCTTCCTCTCCCTCTCTCCTTCCCCTCTCTTCTTTCTCTCTCTCTCCTTCCTCTCTCTCTCTTCTTTTTCTCTCCCTCTTTTCCT
>OMNZ01109436.1:0-14469 GCA_900303255.1 Lesueurigobius sanzi | reverse complement strand
TCCTCCTGCTGGTTCACCGCTTTAATAAACCCACAGCGTGCTCCAGGCCTTCAGTAGCTGATGACGATCTTTGGAGTAAGATCGAAACGTCCTACACTTCAACTACAGAGTACAGATGAAGACTGAAGAATTTCTCCTACGATGGACAACTCCTGTACGACTGAGAACCTACACAAAAGTCCTTGGGTAGCCGACCCAGCAGGTAAATCTTGGGGTCCTTGGGGATGCCATGAAATCATCTGTTAACTTAAATACATTGTTCCAAAATGATGATAATTTTGGACAAGTCCAGAAGATGTGAGAGTGATTGGCTATTGAGTGACCACACTGTCTCCTCTCATCTGTTTTGTTTCAACAAATGTTGCACAAGCCACCACAGATTTCATTTACGTCTGCAGTGACAGATAGCCATCTCATACAAACAAACATACATTCAACAATTACTGTAAAGTTTAAACAATACATATAAAAAAGTATAAATAAAAAGTGCAGAGTCCGAGCTGCCCTTAATGACGGTGCGACATAAGGAAAACGACTGCTGCTGTTTGGGGGGACTTTGGCTTTTTTTAGTCTGAATTTGAATAGAAGTAAAACTTATCGTAGGCCAAGATTCTTCAGTCTTCATGTGTACTCTGTAGTTGAAGTGTTGGACGTTTTGATTTTACTCCAAATATCTTCCTCAGCGAAAAAAGACTTCTCTTGAAAGCAAACCAGAGGGAGGAGTAAACCTCTAAGTCCCTCCGCTCTTGATACTAAAGGTTGGAAAACATCTTAGCCTATTCATACTTAATAGAAGACTGAAGAATCTTGGCCTACGATGGACAACTCCTGTACAACTGAGAACCTACACAGAAGTAAAACTTATGTTTCCTACCCTTTTTACAATTTCTTTCTTTTGTTTCTTGTACAGAATTTCAAAGTTACATTTACTTCAACGAATGGACATTTCCGTTTGTGTAATTTTCAAGTCATTCAAGTTAAAGTCAGACCTAACATCAGATATAATGTTCTTAATCATATAATTAACACTCCTATTATTGTAGTTGTAATATAATTACCATAAGTAATCATATTTTAAAGCAGTGGTTCCCAACCTTTTCTCCTAGAAGCCCCCCCTGTTCAGCATAGACGGCTACAAACCCTATGTGATGGGCAGAAGGTAGATGCTCTTCAAGGGCAACACACCGACAAGTCCCAGGCACTCTGATGCAAAAGGTTTTTATTATTATTCTGTGCGGAACGTGTTTCCACCTACAGCGGTCTTCGTCAGGGCTTAACAGGTGCGTTAAATACTCAAAAGCATCACGTGAGTGCTGTCACATGACTGCAAGCATGCTGTCACATGACTGCAAGCATGCTGTCACATGACTGCAAGCATGCTGTCACATGACTGCAAGCATGCTCTCACATGACTGCAAGCATGCTGTCACGTGACTGCAAGCATGCTGTCACATGACCGCAAGCATGCTGTCACATGACTGCAAGCATGCTCTCACATGACTGCAAGCATGCACTCACGTGACTGCAAGCATGCTGTCACGTGACTGCAAGCATGCTGTCACATGACTGCAAGCATGCTGTCACATGACTGCAAGCATGCTCTCACGTGACTGCAAGCATGCTGTCACATGACTGCAAGCATGCTGTCACATGACTGCAAGCATGCTGTCACATGACTGCAAGCATGCTGTCACATGACTGCAAGCATGCTCTCACATGACTGCAAGCATGCTCTCACGTGATGCTTTTGAGTATTTAACGCACCTGTACAGAATAATAATAAAAACCTTTTGCATCAGAGTGCCTGGGACTTGTCGGTGTGTTGCCCTTGAAGAGCATCTACCTTCTGCCCATCACATAGGGTTTGTAGCCGTCTATGCTATCGTATGAACTTTGACCTGAAGAGCACCTGTTCTGCCTATGACCTTTGGACCCACTGATGCACTCATCTCCACCTCTACCACCCCCCCCCCCCCCCCCCCCCCCAAAACCACAGGCTTCCTGAATACACTACAATGTAAAAAATGTGTCCAAATAGGAATTATTTCAAACCAAGAAACAGAATTTGGAGTGTTTTCTGCCCATGCAGTGCTTTCTTAGTCATGTTCAGTCATTTTTTTGTATTTAATTTGTATTTAATTTATGTAATTTGTATATCATTTACTGAAATAATATCTCTTATGGCCCGCCCCCCCAGGTTGGGAACCACTGTTTTAAAGGCATATTAAAGCAGTACTAAGTAACATTTTTAGAGCTTTATTTATATATAGAGAGAGCTTTATTTATATAGTGCCTTTCACAGACAGTCACAAAGCGCTTTACATGAGTTGATTAACATTCACTCCAGTGGTAACCAGCTGCCCCTTGGGGCAGACTGACAGAGGTGTGGCTGCACACATCATGCGCCAACGGACCCTCCGATCACCACATTCACTCAGCTTTTACCTTAATATATCTTGGTCTAAGTCCCTGTGAGGGTTAAATACTGTAGATGTTTATGGGATGATTTGAGGGTCTGTCATCTCCTTTTGCTGTCTCTGGCCAGAGTCCCGCACCCGGTGACATCATACTGCCCACCTCGTCAGACATTTTTTCCTGTTTATTACGAGCGATCACTGTTGTTATTATTATTATTGTTGACTTCCGTATTTTGCGACACATGCGCAGTGTCCGGGAGGCAAGGATTGCTATTTATGCCCAAGTCGATGCTGGTGTCATTGTAATGACAGGAAAAGTACGTTTTGTCTCTGAAAGCAGAAGACAAAGAAAGATATCAGGAAAAACTCAAATTGGACAGAGATGGGGCTTCATTGCATGACCCATATGATTTATCAGGCTGGGTGAATGACAGACACTGATTATGGTTGTGTTTACATCTCATTTACAACCCAGGCCCGTATAATGGAACCAAATCATGGTAATAATGTTCTTCATATACACATATTACACATATGAAGAGTTTATTTGCAAAAACAGATAAGTGCCATTGACAAAAATCAACATATGCTTGTAGTTTTCTCTTTTTGTAGATGAGATTTTAATGACCAGATCTATTTTAGTGCATCAGAAATATGAAGTCACTTGTTATTGATCAAATTAATTCACCTTTAACTTTACTGGTGCTACCTGTAGAGTACGGTAATACAAATTTAAAACAACTTAGCAAAAAATTCTATACGGAGATATCTGCTTTTGCAAACAAACTCTTCATATATTAATTCATTAATTTAGGTTTACATTCATGATATATATTAACATACAGCTAGTGTGATAGCAGAAAACAGGCTGCACACACCTGTAATAATATTAATCAGAATTAAAATATGAATTCAAATAATAATAATGTGCCAACTATTACTGGCAAACCATCATCAAGGTCAGTTTATTGTGAGTACTTGATATGTACTGCATATCAATATTGGGTTATTTTCCCAATATTCCACCACAATGAACATTACAACATTTTCAAAACATGACTCATTTGTTCTTTTTAAGCACATAAATCAACTTGAAAAAAATGTAAAAAGTCACCTTGGTAAGTTTTCAAAAAAGTAGTCAAAAACAAACAACTCAAAACCAGATTGTCCTTTAATTGTAAAAACATGTGGAAATTGAACAGCATGGCTACATTCCATTTGATGAGCAGATAAAGTTCTTTATCGGGACTCTTCCAGCTTTGATGAAAACAGGTGAGCAGGTAGCTGTGGGGAGGGGGCACCTGCTTTCAGGAGCAATGACCGATACAAGTGTTTTGAGTCAAACAGTGACACATAACTGGTGCTCTCTAAAAAGTAACAACTTAAGCCAACAACAAAAATTGACCCTCTCCATTAGTCTCTTTAAGTTGTATCAACTAAAGTGAAATTGTGTTCAACCAATTGCTTCTTTTAATTTTGATTTTCTCTACAGTAAAACCTTTTATTAACTGAAGTCAACTCAAAAAAATATGTGCATTGGTCTACATATTTGAGTTGATTGCTTTCTTATTTGAGTTGCTTCCATTGATATTGTCCACGAAGAAGATAAATGTTTAATTGAAATTTACTTCAAAATATTAAATACTTAAAGGGACTCAACGGAGGTTGTCCATTTATACTCGTGACTGCCACCTCTGGCCGTCCGCGTAACTGCAGTCTCCATGTTAAGCTGGTGAATGACTGCTGACTCGGCCCGAACACGCAACTTTAGAGTGACGGTGCAGGCTTATAGCGACAATTGAGTGGGATAGGTGTGGGCTCACAGTACAGAGGGACATGGCTGGAGCATGTAGGGGGTGGAAAATATATTATTTTTTTTAATTTTAACTTCTGTATAGTCCCTTTAAGTTTCAGCATTTTTTTATTTATTTCTTGACCGAGTCCTAATTGACTGGGGTCCAATAACCAACACAGGTCTTTCCTCCTTCATCTGTTGCTCTGTGACAGATGAACAAGTGTAATGTGGCCTCAGACTTTTGTTCAAATAAAGTCCCCATACTGTTCAACATCATGCTATTCTCACTCATGGTTCTGATTTTTTCTTTGTGGGACTCGCCCAGATGTGTTGAGTGGGTGGAGCCAGACACAGAGGCAAAAAATGGAGTTGTGGAAGTGCTTTTTTGTGTTACTGCAACTAGATTTCCGCTATAGTCGACTTAGTGAGAAAATATCCCTCTAAACAAGGTGTATTTGGACCTAATTCAACATTCTGAGTTTTTGAGTGAAGCTTAAAATTAAAATATAAAAAAAAACAAATAAGATAATAAGCAATGCAAATTTTCTACTTCCAAGAATGCAATAATTCAAGTCATCCCAGCAAATGCCACGGATGACTTTTTAGAGTGTGGGTTGGGACCTAAAAGTGGAACACAGCACCATTCTGGGTGGATCATGGGGCTTTGCCTAGAATCATTGTTTATAAATTATTTTTAGTTATTGATAGAAACATGAACAATTCGCAAATCAACATATTTTTGCATTTATAAAACAGCAAACAGTAAATAGTTTTTTGAATCATAAACGTATTACATTTTCTTATTTGTGTCGTGGCTTGTTATCATGTTGAACCACTGGTTAAGGAACACTATGGGTCAGCACAAACCACTGATTAAGCACAACCATTTTGTATTTGTTATCTATTTTGTTTTCTCTTTTTTTTGTTTTTCGAAAACAAGCAGCTTGAATATTAAACAAACTGGCTGTCATTCAAACTAATGCAAAATTTAAAAAAATAACTGGACTAAGATAAGAGGGGGAAATTATAATACTAATTTATCTGGCAGAGGTCTCATTTAGACCCAGTTAATTTGGTATTCCTTGTGACAGCGCTTGCTTTATTCACATATTAATCTCCTTCTCTCCCTTTCCCTCCAAACTAACCAAATGAGGCTTTGTTTTGACTTCTCCGTCTTTTTTGTTTGAATTACTTCAACCGTAGCCATTTCCCTTTTCAACTAGAGCCACTGTACTCTTTGAATGAAAGCACTCTGGCAGCTCCTACTATTATCTTTCTATTAGTATATTCTTTTTTTGCCCTGCTCTTGCTCAATGCATTATTTGTTGTGTGCATTTGGATTGGTTTTATTTTGCACAACGCTGTGACTGACATCTTATCCGCTTTTGCTTTTGTGGTGCCAGACCTACTCCCAAGGGCATAGCATAGAAAAGTTGGGCTTCTAAGTTGAAAGGTTAAGGTTCATTGGAGCCAATCTGGCTTTTGGAAGGCCCTGGGGACAGACCATAATTTCTTCACACAATCCTGCACTCACATGCATCCACAGTAACAGTGCAGAAGTGAATCCCATTTTTGCTTTGTACAGATATTGATTTACTACACATTGTATCAACAAGGTAGTAGTAGTAGTGCATTTGAAATCGTTTGCTTTAGGATTAATCAATATCGAATTCACATCGCAATTTTAAATACGGCCTAACCCCAAAGGCTGAGGGTTTAATTCTGCCTTGCATCTCCTGTCTTTCATGAAGTTGAAATACAATAAATGAGTACTACTGCAATGTATAAAAGCAGGCTGAGATGTATATTTTAATATTTTAGTTGATTGCAGCAACTAATCATTTTTAATAATTGACATCATCACTTAAGGACGGTTCATCAAGAAGACAGAATGACAGATAATATTGTGTTGATATTGGGAATCGCAAAAATTTTGTCCAAGGAAATTGTGAGACCAAATTTCCATATCATCCCATGCTTCGACAATACTGAATTGCATAAAAAATAATATAAAAATCACAAATCAAGTCGCAGTTTATGTCAAAAAATTAGGTTTTTGTCAAAATCGTGCAGCCCTATAGTTTCAGTTACTAACATTTCAGTTCATATCTTTTTCTTTTTTTTTTTTTAATAATTAATACAGATATAAATACATTACAAAGTGACCCATGCCAACCCACCCCGACTCCACCTCCCACTCTCCCGCCCAAAACTTCCCTATCCCACCCACAGTCGGTTCATTTCACGGATAATGGCCATTAAAAACCTAAAAATAACATTATACTATCAGTTCATGTCATGGTATAGATGCTTAAAAAGAGCGGTGGACTAACAGAAAAACAAAATATATATAAGAGTCACCACGATTCAGATAAAACAAAGAGCAGAAAATAATAAAGTCCTTTCTTTTCATGCTGGTTTAGAGAGATTCTGGTTAATGTTCCTGCGTCTCCCAACAGAGCAAGGCTGGGCTCATTTGGAACCTGTTTATTTTAAAGAAAACATGTCACCCCAGTAGATTTTTTAATTTACTACACTTCCAAACCATATGGTAGACGTCTGCTCCCTCTGCATTACACCTTGGGCAGCAAGAAGAGGTCTTATAAAACTGATGCAGCTCATGAGGTTAGTAAGTGTGATTTAACAGATTAAGCTGTCTAAATCTATGTCTGGTATTTGAAAGGATGGTTTGAGAATCTTTGAGAATTTGCTCCCATCTTTCTGGTGTGTATATTATACCCAGATCCTTTTCCCAGTATTATTTTTTTTAATTAGGTGATCATTATTACAATATTTGTTGAGATAAGGTTTTTTGGAGTCATCATAGATTCTGTTCACATGGAGCTTTCATTTATTTTGGGAAAAGACTTACCAGTCCTGACCTTTGTCCAACTTTGTATCTGTAAATATTTCAGAAGGAGCAAGATTATGTTTTCTCTTAATAACTGGGAACTATTGAAACATACAGTACCTTCATTACAAAGATCTCCTTCCGCTTGTTTCCACCTATGTAAAATTCCATCTGAAAAACCGTGAGGTTAAGCTGGGTTGTGCCACAGTGGAGTACCAGTATAAATGTTATGATTTAAGCCCATTCTCTTATGATAAGATGGAAGATAGGATTTTATTATAACTCCGCCAGTATCGTCCAAGTTCCCAAAATATTTTAACCTACCTATAGGGAGTGGAGAGCAAAGTTCAGTTTATATCTTAATTTAAAACGTTAGATTTGGTAATAATTCATCAAAAAGTGAGCCAATAAAGTGTGTTAATTTATTTAAAATATAATATTTAAGATATGTGTGAATAATCAGTAATAAAATATATATATTGTACATATAGAAGTAGTAAATAAATAGCTTTTGTGAGTGTCTCACATTAATAATCAAATGAATTGTGTTTGAATTACTTTAGTATAGGTTTATTTACAGAAAAAGCCAATGTTACTGTATCGAAATCCAGTACTGTATCATATCAAGTTTTGTCTATATTATTGTAAATTTTGAAGTATGTTTCTTTATTACTTTCTGAGGTAATTGGAGTGAAAAGTGCTAGCAGAAACTTCTATTGAAACTTCTTAGTATTGTCCGTATTATTGTAAAATCTTGATGCCTGTGGCTTTATTACTTCCTGAGATAATTGGAGTCAAAAGTGCGAGTAGAGGCTAAAACTTCTCAACTTTAGGAGCTAATTTATCATTAATTGCAGGGAGTCTGCGTGTGGAACTTTCTGTGGAAGAAATTGAACTATTTTCCAAAAGTCATTTTAAAAAGTATTTCCTGGAACACTGGAACACTTCTGGGCACTTTCTGAGAGCTAGCTGATGGCCTAATTGTATCGTTTAAAAATAGCAATATATCCTGTTGTATTGAATCGTTTGTATCGGTCTAAAAACATATGGTTACACCCCTAATCATCTGCTGCTTCACTCTTCTAAAACTATTCCTTTCTTCTTTCCTTCACTTTGTATGTAACAAAGATTTTTTGTGTTTTTGTTTGTTTGTAGATCAACAGGTTTTATAGTCTTATTTTTTTTCTTTACCTGGGCAGAACAGTTTTTTTTCAAAGTTCACAAAGTGCTTGCTGGAAAGTTGAATGTGATCTGCAGAGCTCAAGAACAACAAGAGGAGGAACAGGAAACAGGGAGAATTGCAGAAATATCTGTCAGCCCGTGTCTACGAACTACAAACGACTGTCAGGATCCTTCCTCTTTGTCTTCTCCCTCTGCAATCTCCTGTTGTTGATATTGCAGTGTTTAAATCTCCATCTAGGTTTTTCCTGCATTGAGGGACGTTCAAGATGCATTTTTTACATTTCCTATTTGTGCTTAATGATCGAATGACTAATCAAACTGAACCGAGAACAAAATATGTGCCGCTTTGATATCTGACGGGGCTATGTCTGAGTGACTGGTGCTTATGGCGCAGCCTTGAATTTTAAGTAAGCTGCATTGAAAAGTTGCAAATGTCGGTTTGACAGATATTATGAAGTCAAGTGGAGCTGGTCAAGGCTGTGGAAAAACTTCTGCTAAAGTGAAGTTCTCATTAAGCTTTTTGAACTTTAAAATTCAGAGAGCACAATGTAAAAACTAGATGTATAATACTGTCTGGGTTTATTATGGTAGTGCCAGGAGCGCACAGTGAGCAAGAGCTGGCATGTTCTCCCTGTCTAGGTGGGTTAGGTAGGTTTATGCTCTGCGCGACCTTTAAGTCACAGCAAGCACCACTGATAATGCAGGACTACATTTCAAAACTGAGGTGACCCCTTTGCTGCTTACATCATCAGTGACATCAGCTGGAGGCAGGAAGTGAGCAAGAGAAATGAGATTCAACTAAAGCTAGTGATTATGAGTGTAAATCTACAACTAGAAAATGTGGTCCTGTTGTGGCTTAAGGTGCAAGAACAACAGGAACGACATTTCAGACGATAAAATAAGGTTTTATCTGGTCTTTCCAACAACTGTTAGACATTTGTTTATCGTTACTATGACAACAGCTGCAATGGAAATAGTTAGGAATCTAGCTTTCCGCCTCCAGCTAAGCCCGATTCTTAGTTTATTGCTAATTTCTCTGTAGTTCCCGGGGCAATCCGCATGAAACAAAAACTGCCACAAAGTTCAATGTCTTCTCTGAACTAAGGTGTGATTATCTTCTCAGAAAGGTCCAAACGTGGTGACAACATTCAAAAACATGTGCGTGGTGTTGGTCAGTGGAAAGGACCTTCAGCCATAAGAATAATATGGCAGGTGTGTGACTCATTGTGATTCATTTGTCACTTTTCTTTTTGGATATCTTCTTTCATAAACTCCTATAGAGGGTTACTGGTTCCTGCCCTCCGACTAAAATGGAATTGTACACTGCAAAAAGTGGCATCTTGATTCGCTTGAACAAGGTATGTATTTTTGCACTTAACTTAAGAAAAATCAACTTCTTGCACTAAATGATTTGCTTTTACTTATTTTAAGGGCAAAATACTTGTTCTATTGGCAGATAATTTTACTTGGCAAGTCAAAATCACTCAGAATGAGAGGTTAAATATTCTGAATTCAAGCAAATGTAACTCATCAAGATATCTCTTTTTGCGGTGTATAACGTGAACGCAATCTATTACAAAACTAAATGTTGCACACTTCTGATTAAAGTAGAATTTCTTCCACAGCTACCGACATCACATCTCTATAAAGTAGGTGTAATTAAAGCAGGTTAATATGGAGGGGGCTGGACAAGGCTGTTCTTTGGCGACGTTTTAATGTGTCGCCATGAAAGCAGGGATGTAGTGTAGAGCAGGGGTGTCAAACATGTCAGCTAACCATGTGAATCATTACAGTGCTCATTATTATTATTATTATTTTTTATTTTTTTATTTTGTCAATACATTTACTATATATGCTGTTTTTGACACCCCTGCTGCAGAGGCTTCCATAATGTGGCATTTTGCATATGCGTAGGACTCCTTTGTCAAGAGCAGCTTGTGCTGGAATATCTCCAAGTGTGCCATACAGTGCACTCCACACTCATGAACAAGCACTCCATGTTGTCAACACTTTAGTGTACTGGCAACGTTGGGTTCAAGTGTAGTTGGAAGTGATTGAGAACCACAAAGTACACGGCCTCTTTTACACTGACATCAGGTGGTGAGTGTGAAGATTATTCTGGATAAGTTATAAACAAACTGCCTTTTACATTTATGCATCAGTCTTCAAACAATTCAAGGTGAACAAGCAGCTGTTGGCTTTGTCCCTTTAGAATTAGAATCATGCAGCATTCGGGTTCTTTACAGTATGTGAATGTGTTAAAATAAAAATATACACTTCTGTCTACCTGGCTACTTATCGGTCTTCAGGGACCTGAGGACTTGAGATCTGTTTATTTCAAAGTACAGTTCAAAAGAATGGCTCATTTTTAGACCATATTTTTTTATTATTAAGATCTGATCACTGACAGTCTTTACCATCCATCCATCTTCCACATATCTCAATCAATCAATCAGCTTTTGTAACGCTCAATATCACAACAGGAGTCGTCTCAGAGGTTGGTACAAACACAAAACAAGTCAATATCGAACATCAAACAAACGAAATGTCAGCCAGGGGTATCCCACATCCTTAGACCCTCCCCCGCGGCAAGGAATTAATATATCTGTTGCCGGGTTATAAGGGCAGCAATCCAAGCTGCCCGGATCACACTGCACCAGTCCCTAATGGCTCCTCCTGCAGAGTATGTGACCTACTTGAGACACATTTGAGACTTTGTTTTAATGCGTCAATAATGTCTCCCAAGAATGGTCTCACCTTATATTAGGCACTCAAAGCACTTTACATTAAGGAACCACTCACCCATTCACTCTCTCATTCATACACCCCATGCAAGGTGGGTGAGGTGTCTTGCCCAAGGACACAACAACACATCATGAGACGACCCACTCTACCACCTGCGCCACTGTCTTCCCCCCTGTTGGCGGCGCAGGTGGTATCTTTGATTGAGTCAAATAGAAACGTGGAGAAAATTAGATAAAGAAGGAGCCATAACCAGTAGGCTCAGATGTATCTTAAACAAAGCTCAAAGTGGTCTAGGAGAAAGGAATGAGTTATTATTGAGATCTCTTTTTGAAATATCCTTTCCTCCGTTTCCTCCAGGTAAAATCTGGCTAAAATGTATTGGGAAAAGGAGTCACTTTTCACAATTGAGATCCAGTGCGAACCATTCACTTAAAGAGCTGTTCAAACGAGCCAATTCGGTTATGAACGTAGTGTTTTATCCTGGCAGCCAGCACACGGAAAGAGGATATACAATGATGTCATGCTTACCACTTCAGGGCCATCAAAGCATAAAAAACTATGGAGCGTGTGAATTCAGGGGGAGTTTAGTGTGGAGAGAGCATCTGATTTAACTAAAGTTGGGTAATTGAGAGAGAGAAAACTTACACCGTTGTTACCGTTGTTATCACCATTAAAACCCAAATTAAACAAAGAATCAGAGCAGGTGAGACATATCAGCTGGAGGAGACCCCCCTCTCCTACCAACAGGCTCATAATAGCTCATCGTTATAACGCATCATACACAAAGTCAACTAGTTTTGGTTGCTGGCTGTGGCTATACCCACTCTCCACCCACTCTCCACTGGCCCACACCACACCCTGCTTTTTAACACACCTCACATAAATGGGCGGCACGGTAGTACAGTGGGTAGCGAAGGTCCCGGGATCAATCCCCGGGCCAGGATGGGGCCTTTCTGTGTGGAGTTTGCATGTTCTCCCCGTGTCTGCGTAGGTTTCCTCTATTGTACCACTAAAAACATGTACAATAGATCAGAATGAATGAGAGTGTGTTTGTGTGTATGAGTGTGGGACAACGGATGCAAATTAGCCCAAGGCTACAATCCGGAGTGGTGTGTTTACATGCATGATTGTCATGTGTGTTCATTAACATGCACTGTCCCAACCAATTAAACAATAAATAAATTGGTCTCACACAGACATATACACATAGAGCTTTCATAACACAGACTCGATTTGCAGTCCCACACATGCTTTATCCTTAGCCACAATTCCAAAGCCACTCTTCACCTGTCTTTCAAAGAGATGAAACCCCCTCAAGCACTACACTCTTGACTGAATATGGACACAATTTGTGCTGCATTTCCCACTAAAGATGCTCAGATCTTTCGGACTGCGTTGGGTCGGTCAATCACGAGCAGCGGGGAGTAAAACCCGAATGCTTATTATCAGATGAAGCTGGTGACTCGTGAGATAGATGGAGAGCAGCGGGGAAGCTTTATAACTAGCTCAAAGCCGCGCTTGTACCGTATGAAGTGTAATTCACAGGTCAGCGGTCAGTGCGCCGGGCCTGGGGACATATGAGTGACACGTTGAGACTCTGGCATTACTCGACAAAGGCTGTGATTTACTTTTGATGTACGTTTAATTTCACACCGCTCCGTTGATGCCACCTGACAGACACATGACCAAATGTTATAAAGTAGCAAGTATCAAGTAAATAGAATGCTGCTTTTGACATTTTGCAGCTTTTTTTTTGCATTTTTCTCTCATTTTTTTTGCTTTTCATGTTTTTTTCTCACATTTTTTCGTAATTTTTTCACGTTTTTTTTTTTTTTTTTTAAATAATTTTTCTCACATTTTTCTTGCCTTTTTTTTAATTTTTCATTATTTTTCTCGTGTCTTATATTTTTATATATTTGATAACTTTTTTATCAAGTAAGACATATGGTACTGGTAAAAAAAACAAAAAAAAAACAGGGACAACTGGGACAGAGGTTGTGTAAAACTGGGACAAATTAATGGTTTCAGATAAATTCACAGGGACATGGGACAGAGGGCTCTAACCTGGGACTATCCCGGGTAAACTGGGACGTCTGGTCAGAACACCCCAGTGGTAACCCCACGGTTATGAAACAGGTAAAGAAGAGGTGGATAATATTTTCAGTGGCTGCTTGGCAAAAACTGCAACTGTCGGTAAATCTGGAGATTGATTTGCTATGGGTATTTTTAAAATGTATTTATCTTGTTTTATTATTTATACAATATTTAAAAGGCAGGTTGCAGGTTTTATTCCAGTTGATGTTAGGGAAAGCTATACATTTAGGCTGAATTATTTCAGCCTCTGTGTCGAGGCTCTAATTATTTTATTGTTGCATTTATTATGTAAAAGGTTTACTGACCATGAAGGGCTTAGCCAACTCTTAAATCAGCAAGATTCTGCGGGATAATACTGTAATCAATCAATCAATCAATTTATTTTTGTAATGCTCAATAACAGGAGTCATCTCAAAAACAAATCAATATCAGACATCAAGATTGATCAAAACGAACGTCACACACAAATGAAATGTCTCAACCAGATGTAATGTCCCCTGAGTAAGTAATCGGACATAACAAGCTTAGAGTATCCCACATCCTTAGACCCTCCTCCACGGCGAGGAACAACCCTTAAAACCACATGGGAGAAAATTAGGAAACCTCGAGGGGAAGCATTTTGGGGAGGGATCTACTCCTATGAACGGACGGGCCAGTGGTGAATTTTTGGTTGACCAGAGTTCAATGGCTGTACTGTTTCATGTTTTAACATACAATCATGGCTTGTTATGGGTTGAACTCTTTGGGGCCGATCTTGCAGCACCTAGGCGCAGGTTGCATATTGTAGTGCGCACTCTGCTGGCGCTGTGAGTGGGCTGGGATGTGCCACCATTGGTCAAAACCCATAACCAATCAAAGAGGGCCTCCTATAGGCCTCCAAAATCCTAAACCTCCTGCAGCCCCCCCAAAGCAATTTTAAATATTTGAGAACACAAAGCTGTAAAATAAAGTTTGTAGCCCTCTGTAATTATATATTGTATAGTATATTTATTTTTACACTATACAATATTCACTCTTTAAAATGCACTAGAAATAATTGTTTTATATTATACATAGAGATGGGAAATAACCATAATTATTAGCCTAAAAAGCTGGTGATGCGGCGGGGCAGAGTCACTGCGTGTCCAAACAAATGTGGTTGTTAGGCCTACAGTCTATATTAGAATATTTTGTTCAATTACAACTAAAGCGCGTGGCCAGACAAATACAAGCCTATACTTCGCAAAAAAAAAAAAAGTTAAGCTGTAATCAAGTAAGAGGAGCGGCTGCACCGGTGAGTGGGGCAGAACCGGCACTAAATGGTCCACTCAGGGATGACCGGAGAATATCCGCGCATGAGGACCAACAGCGCGAAGGCCTCGTTTCAGACGCAAACATCTCCAGCC
>OMNZ01109435.1:2102-20500 GCA_900303255.1 Lesueurigobius sanzi | reverse complement strand
CATGAATATATTTAATAATGCACATATGAGGGGTATGGGCTGCGGAGGTGAGGGGCTGGAAAGTTTGTAATTGCACACAAAGCAAAGTTCATATCATTCTTGAAGAGGTCTTAAATATGTAGTAACAGTGCAGCAAAAAAGTCTCTAAAAAGGTCCTCTGGCTGTTTCATAGTTGTGGAACTGAATTTGTATTTTTCAGTGTTCTGTAAACCCAGACATTTGTGGGAAAATATTTTTCTCTACTATACTCTATACTCTTCTATTACCTCAAAACTGCGTGAATGAAGTTAAATATTACTCCAGGTATGTTTTTGAAAAGGGAACAACTGTATAATTAAAAGCTCAAAAAAGTTGATTTCCTTCTATTTAATGCTTTTTAATGACATTTAAAGCCTTATTTTTGACATAATTCATTTAATGACTTTTAATGCTTTTTAATGCCCCGCGGAAACCCTGTATTTCTATATATTTTTGTATCTTATTGTGTATTTGTATTGTGTGGCTGGGATGTGTGAGCAAGCCATAGACAAATTTCTGCCATGCATTGCGCTTGGCAGACAATAAAGTTTTTTCTATTTCATATATGTATATCCAAGACAAAGTTACAATGTTTAATAATTGGATAATAACAATATCATGTCATGAATTCATTCCTTGAAACAAATACTGAGTCACAAGAACAGAACACAGAATACAATATTTTTAAGAAGTAGATTGCAAGAAAAGTAACCGTTTTAGTTATAGAAAAAGTCTCGAGGGCTTTTGGGGATGCCCCAAGGTGCCCGCGGGCATAGGGTCGGTGACCACTGCCTTAGAGCCTGTATTCTTTAAATTAGGTTTTAATTGCTATTTATGTGCAGTGTCTCGTCTTGATAATGGCAGGTTTGGAGATCAAATCCCAAACAAATAATGATCTTTTTCAACATTTGCAGATTTCTTTTTAGATATTTCTTTCAAAAAATGTTTCTCTCCTACTGTATATGTTTATTTGTTATTGGGATCCCCATTAGTTACTACCAGGGCAGCGGCAACTATAATCTTCCTGGAGTCCATTACACATTACATTGATGTATTGGCCCCTGCTCCATCTGTTCTGGCTCCTTAAGAGCCACTCTCCAGGTATAATTTTGTTATGAGTGGATTTATATTGCCTTCATTGCATAGTCTGCTTGTGTTTGACCTTAACCGGAAGTCGCTCCGCATCTACTTCCTGTCAGACCTAAAGACGTTTACTTCTGCTCCTGTGTCTGCCATGTTGTACATAAGCCAGTATAGCCTGTACGTTTGTATTGGTCATTTGTTTTATAAGCGTAGATGTAGTGTTAGCTCTTATGAGTCGTTTTACATCGTTTTATGTATGCATGTTAGCAGGAATTGTGTTTATTCTCGCGTTAGCATAGACGCTAGTTAGCCGCTAGCTCACGGCTAGCGCTAGCATTAGCATTTCAGTATTTTCGGTTGTGCAGTTCTTTTTCACTAAGGGGTCTTTCTTTTTTCTGTTCACAGTTTTACCGCTCACACTCTCTCTCATTCAATCTGCCATGCATCCAAATAAATACAACAAAGGGAAAACGGTGTGATTCTTGAGATGAATGGTTATCTGCCTGCCGAGCAAATGTGAGGGCAGGACACCATCTAAGATCATGACATCAACCAATTCTAGAACGGGAACTCAACCTTTAGCAGTTGCATTTTGATTGCAGCCCTTGTGTTGTGGTTCTTAACTTGGCGCATGGCAACCTCAGGATAATGCCAGTTCTTGCACAACACGGCCTTCCCCACATCTGATAAAAAATGTATGACACAGTTGCCCCGGATGCGCTCGCCGAAGTGTCCTTGAGTGTTCCATAGTGTGTCTTTATAATGAAGGGCCTCCTTTCCCTTCAATCTGACACAGACGCCAATTATCTCCTCTAAAACACGGAGTAAAAGTTTGAGTGACCTCCGCCTCCGCCTGGCCGTGTAATGAGTCTCTCCAGACGGTGGGAGGAAGCGGCTATGGTCGTTATGCGCTAGGCGTGTCCGGCCTGGCTAATTCCAAACACCGCCACGGCCCTCGGAATGGATACAGCCATCCACTCCGAAGTCACTCTGCCTCCAATCACTTTTGACACTCTCCACTATTAGCACGCCATTAGCAGTTCAAGGACGATGGAGCTGTTTTTTGACGGTGTATCCACGCCGGGGCCCCCAACTCTGAAGAGAGACGTAGAATATTGATGGGCCGTGAAAGGCACTTTTGACGGAATTCATAATAATCCCCTTTTTGTCATGCCCTTGATATTAAAGATTAGCAAAATGCCTTTGACATTTCATATTGCAAAATGGATTCATTGAAGTGGATGTAGTCCTTTCAATAACCCTGGCATGAATACTTTAAATTCAGTCAGCGCCTGAACTTTGAGGACATACTCTTAGCCGTGTTGAAATGTGTGAAGCAAATATCGTGGCTGGCAGATTCCAATGTAATATGATAATGGCCTTTTCACTTTTTGGCCAGTTGGGTCAGAGTCTTTGCAATGGTTTCATTTACTGACGGTAAGTAAAAGCTACACTGTGTGCTTTATGTAACCCACTGTAGAACATGACCATTGCATATTGTGCGAAGAATTATTATTTAAACATACTATTTTTTGCGAGTCTGTGTGTGGACATATTTAATTAAAGTAGATATAGAGTCTGTAAGTCCACTTAAAATATTGCAGTGGTCATTTATATGTTATGTTTTATATTGTTTTGGTCAACTTTGTCTTTGATAACAGCATTAAGTCCCTATGGATGCCACCATTCTAAATGTTTGAGTCATGATTATTGTGAGAAATAATATTAAAAGAAGAATCATTGCAATTATCAAGGAAGAAAATACAGAGATTTTTTCTAAATCTTACAAAAAAGTACTGTCCAAACTTTCACAAAGAAGAAACTGACCATTATGTTATATTTTTATAGGTTTTTGTGTTATCATTCATATTATATGTATTTTTATATTTGTTTAATTGTTGTTCTAGTTATAAAGTTATTGAACATTCAGCCTATGGTAAAAAATACATCTGATTTTTTATTTTATTTTTTGAAATGGCTGATTTCACTGCAAAAAGTAATCAAGAAATAAGTTAGATTTTCTTGAAGTAAAATTATGTAAAGTAAAACTATCCAATGGAACAAGCAATTTTGCACAAGAAAAAGTGTTTCATTTCATGTAAATTTCGATTTGTTTTTTTCAAATTTTAAGTGCAATGAGATCATGTAAAGATAGATAAGTTTAACTCTGCGCATTGGATTATTTAACTTCATTTACAATTAACCGTGGCTCCTAAAATTCTCACTATTAACTTACCGTGAGCTATTTTAACCGTGGTAATCGTAAAACCGGTTAATCTTGGCATCACTAGTCAATCAATCAATGTATTTTTGTAGCCAATATCACACCAGAAGTCATCTCAAAGACAGACACCAAAAAACAGATGTAATGTCACACAAATGTAAACATGTAAACAAAACAAGCCTAGATTATCCCCCATCCTTAGACCCTCCTCCGCGGCAAGTCATTCGATATATTCAGGTAAACCAATTTCATTTGTTAAATTGAGATTATGACAGTGTTTTGATCAGGCTGTCTGCACAACTTCCTCACCTAGATTTTAAGTTTGTGTTTCGGAGTTGTTGGAATGCCGTCAATCTATTTCAGGCACAGTGTGGTGTATCAAAAAACAGCCTGGCGCACGATCTGTCTTGTCCAAACAAATGAACAGCGCGGTTGTGAATGATGCATGCACAGGACCCTTTTTATGTTCGAATATATATCCATGATATATGTTTGAAATAATAGGTTTTCAGATGCATGTTGGGCCAACCAAACAGAGCACCCTCTGGAACTCACTCCCCATAAACATCAGAAACTCGGACTCACTCCTCACTTTCAAAAACCTGCTTAAAACCCACCTGTTCAACAAGGCATACAATTCATAACTTCTTATTGTACCCCCGGCCCCTTTTGTTTGTCTTTTATTTTGTTTCCTGTCTGTAAAGCGTCTTTGTGTCCTTTAAAAGCGCTATATAAGTTCCATGTATTATTATTATTATTATTATTATTATTCATATCATGTAGACATTCAGAGATTCTGGAATAGAGTGGATTTCCATCTCAATTTTAAGAGATTTCAAGAGATGGCTCACATTTTGGCGTTGTTGGCAGGATGTGCACTAACTTTGCCTTCTGTTCTACCTATTCTTAGATTCCAAATTCCCTTTAATGTGAAAACATATCTTTCATTCAAATATCCACGTGTTTTCTCAAGTAATCACAACAAAAAATGATCCCTTTTATGTTCACATATATCCATGATATATATGTTGGGCCGACCAAACAGAGCATATCATGTAGACATTCAAAGATTCTGGAATAGAGAGGATTTCCATCACAATTTTAAGAGATGGCTCACATTTTGCCTTCTGTTCTGCCTATTCTTAGATTCCAAATCCCCAAATTCCCTTTAATGTGAATTTTAATGTGAAAACAGATCTTTCATTCAAATACCCATGTGTTTTCCTGAGTAATCACAACAAAAAATGATCCTTTTTATGTTCAAATATATCCATGATATATGTTTGAAATAATGTAAATAGGGTTGCAGATGCAAGTTGACATTCAAAGATTCTGGAATAGAGAGGATTTCCATCACAATTTTAAGAGATGGCTCACATTTTGGCATTGTTGGCAGGATTTGCACTAACTTTGCCTTCTGTTCTGCCTATTCTTAGATTCCAAATCCCCAAATTTCCCTTTAATGTGAATTTTAATGTGAAAACAGATCTTTCATTCAAATACCCACATGTTTTCCCAAGTAATCACAACAAAAAATTACCCTTTTTATGTTCAAATAAGGACCCTTTTTATGTTCAAATATATCCATGATATATGTTATATGTAATATGATATATATATGTAATAATGGGTTGCAGATGCAAGTTGGGCCGACCAAACAGAGCATATCATGTAGACCAGGGGTGTCCATTACGTCGATCGCGAGCTACCAGTATTATTCTCTAACCCGAGGGACCCGTGCGAGCTACAAACAGATCATAATGTCTACCGTTGTCACTGGTGTAACAACGGCCGCATTTTGCCAGTTTTCCTTTGATCCCGGTCTGTACCGGCTTTAGTTTGATAGTGTCTGTAGCGCACACTCCCGCGGTCAGCCGGTACCGCTGGAGCGCGAGCTCTGCATGAGACAGTAACGCCGAGCTGAATTGTGGCCCTGTGTATGGAGGACCGAGAGTGCCAAAACTATAAATAAATAAATATTTGTGGCCATGCAATTCTTCAAAATGTACTATAGTGGACTTTTATTAACACATACTAGTAGTCAACATTTATCAATTAGAAAATGTTCTCTCTCCATCGAATTATACATTGTAGTTTTATTTTATTGAAGCGATAATTTTCTAAATGATTTAATTTTAAAATAGTACATAATTATAACAAATAACAAAATATTTATAACAATCCTGGTAAAAACTCCCCCTCATGCCCCTCATTAAAATATATAGGTAGATCTCCAGGCCTCGCTGAATTTGAAAGTAGCTTGCGAGCCGAAAAAGTGTGGGCACCCCTGATGTAGACGTTCAAAGATTCTGGAGGATTTCCATCACAATTTTAAGAGATTTCAAGAGATGGCTCACATCTTGGCGTTGTTGGCAGGATTTGCACAAATTTTGCCTTCTGTTCCGAGTTTTCTTAGATTCCAAATCCCCAAATTCCCTTTAATGTGAATTTTAATGTGAAAACAGATCTTCCATTCAAATACCCTCGTGTTTTCCCGAGTAATCACAACAAAAAAATGACCCTTGATCATTCACGCAAAACTAACACGGTACACAAATACAGCTCTCCTGACTCTCGTGTACTTTATCCAGTGGTACAAAACTAATTAAGCCCAGCCAATTACCGTGCACAGCTGGACTGCTTTTACAGCTCCTTTCCCTTTGCCTGAGTTTGATTGCTTGTAAATGCATGCTTGATTTAGAGTTCTTTACCGACTCGGGCGCACTGGTCCCACTGACAAGAAACCAATTAATCACATTAGAGGTCCAATTAACAAGTGGGTCGGCAGCCGCGAAAGTGGAGGAGCGCTGGTGAGGCTGAGCGCGGGAGACGGGGCGTTAATGTACCCGGGTAATTATACACTGGCACAAGGTCCACACTCCAAATTCACATGACAAGCCCGCACAAAAGCGAGAAGTCAAGCAATCGGGCTGCTACTGATGGTAGTATAATGGACTTCAGCTGAACAACTGTAAAGGTCAGAAGGCAAAGACAATGCATCTATAGGGGGAGAGTTATGCAGAAGTGTCTTTGTAGAGTTGGTGTGTTTGAGTGATCTTGAGGAATCCTGTGGAAACTATATTCTTTTTTTCATACATTGCTTTTGTGGAGCTGCATTTTGTAATACCATGTGACAAAATTAAGACACGACATTGCAGGTGAATACTAGGGGAGGATATGAGTGATATACAGTAAATGTATTTAGCTATATACTGTAAATATGAGAAAAAATGTATTGCATTTTTGTCATTGTAAGTATAAAAATAGCCTAAATTGCCTATAGTTTTGGCAATGAAAGTTAAGTAATGAATAGAGTCAGGTTTAAATGTTTTTTTTTTTTGTTGGTACATTAAGTACACAGTTCAAAAATATTCTGTCAGGATATCTAAACTTTCATAGAATATGAATGATAACACAAACCTTTATTTCACTCATGGTTAGTGGTTGCGTGAAGCCGTTTATTGTCAAAAAACCTGTTTGTTTACGCTTTTCAACTAGAGAAACTGTCCCTGATCAAAACTTTACATACTGTGCATCCAGTTTTGTCAGAGAGTCCTCTATTTCAGCTGAAGTGAGTTTGTCTTTGCTCCTGAACAATTTTCCTGGCAATTGTTGAAGGTCAACGTTCGATCGGGGACATTTGAGTAGTTTCTGTTTCATTATGATTTCAAAAGAGTAAAGTCAGTTCTTTGACAATAAATGGCTTCACACAACCATAACCATGAGTGGGATTTTTTTTTTTTTTTGTTATCATTCGTATTCAATGAAGAATGGCCAAAAGATTAAAATGGTACATAAACTTAAAAGGGTATATAAACTTATGAGAACAACTGTATATATTGTGTAGTCTGGGAACAACAGTGGTATACTCTGTGGCCTGTCAAAGATGTTCCTTTAGTGAAGTGCTGTCCGGCCACAGTAGAGCCCGCTCTGCTCTTGACATTTATGCTTTTGATACTGTGAGATAAAAGGCACAGAGTGTGTGCACTTTGGTGATGGCAGGTGATTTGTTCTAAATGTCATTTGAACTTTTTTATGCTCCTGTGTGCAAGTGCTTCACTCCATAACACCATTTTAGCATCAAAAAGGCCACGCTTGACATACTCAGTAAAGAATCACAAATGACTTGCTTTTTGCGTTACTGTTTTGTGTAGGAGTGGGAACCTCTGGGTACCACACGATTCAGTATGATACACGTTACATGGCTCACGATAACCTTAAGATGTACTTATAATGATAATCGATATATTGCACATAATAACTTTGATATATCACTATTTTTAAAGTATACATATGCATATAAATCTTAAAAACAGGAAGCAAATCTTTCATTAGGATGTCTGTGCATTGATATTTTACATGCAAATGCCTCTGTGAGGATGACACGATGTTCATAAATATTAATGCCAGGGCTGCTGAGGATTTAGCCTGGCTCGCCCCCTACAGCCAAGACTGGGAATCGCATGGTAAAAATAAACAATTAGCTTTGATTAAAACATGTGGCTAGTAGCACAACGGAGTTACTATGTCCATGCTGAGACAAAACGACTCAGACCTGATCCAGTGTTGGATTATTCACTTTAAAAATATGCAGGACAGTTTGGGAGTTTGAACAATTACGTAATTTTATTTCATTGTATTTATTTTTTTAAAGGGACAATGCATATTCGTGAACATTAACTTGTAAATATGCCAGATTTAGCCAATGGCCCTGGCAGATTAAGAAAATATAAAGACATACAGTAGGTTTATAAAATCAAACACAAATTCAGCACTCACTCAGACATCAGAACCGTCAGAATAAAGAACAGTCAGTGGTGGTCACCTGCCTGGTTCATCTTTAGCCAACATTTAAGTTTAGTTTTGAATACTATGAATGTGGCAGAGTCTCTGATATCCGCTGTGATGCTGTTCCAGACCTCAGAAACGGACCAATACAAACAGGATTAATACCAAACTGTGTGAATGAAGTGAAACACTAACTCCAGGTCTGTTTTTGATGAAGGGACATTAAAGAAACATGTGATTTACAAAAAAAAAACAACATTGTTACTTTATAAACTGCATGCGCCATTTTTGTAATAATTCACATTTGATTTACTTGGATTTTAAGTAAATCCCTGACTTGTCCCATTAAAGTCATTTATTTTCATGACAATGGCTTTGTGTATGTGGTGAGAAAAATCAGATAACTGGAGTTATCAAATAACCCAATAATCAGATCTGATGTGTTTATATTCACTTCAGAAATATGATTATACAAAACTCTGGGTTTTAACATTCAGTTCAGTTGTGTAGCTCTAGTTGCAGAACCAGGTGGAGCTGGCTAACAATGACTGAATCTGCATGTTTAAATTGGGACAAACTGCTCCATGTGGCGTCACATGATGTGTGCATGAGCTCAGTGGATACAGCACAGTTTCAGTAACTAAAAGGTCCTGGGTTAGTTGTTTTAGTAATTACAAATTATAAATGAGCACAAACTTTGATTTGTTTTTAAAGGCTGTGAGGGTGAAGAGAGGCGAGAGACAATCAGCAAGTAGTCCGAACCGTCCGGCACTCAAACCCACATCACTTCTGCCATGTGTGCAGCAGCCTTGTTCATCAACACTGAAAATGGTCCCTCCACCAGTTGAGAACAAAACTACTCAAAACATGATCATTTTTAATTATAAATATATATTTTTACTCCATGCTGGATATTGAGTTTTGTTGTTGATACGCTTCTTTGTCTCTGCATTGCTGTCTACATAGTTTACATGTTATTGTTTGATCAAGAAAGAATTCCAACTACATTTTATGTTGTAGTCAAAGAAAACGTGCCACTAATAGTCCCTGCTCCATTAATACAAGTGTAATTGACTGTCTGTTGAGTCTCTAAGCCACATCTTTAAGACACACGTAGTAGACATGTGTGTGTGTATATGCTTCACTCTCCCTTCGACATGGACTCCATTATGGACCCTGAAAGTACTGCCTATCTTCACGTATTGATTCTCATTGTAGCCCGAAGCTCATTCTCTCTTCTCTTCTCTGTTTCTGTGCAGCTAAACTCCTGAAAAACTGACCGGAGCGTAGCAAAAGAGAAGCGACGGAAAAGGCCATGGCTGAGCGGATGATCGCATCTCCAAGTGGTAAGTAGCGCGCATTTTACTTGGCCTCTTGTGTTATGCTGCTTTCACGCCCCATATTTGGACCTATTTTCTTCCTTTTGTGCCAATCCGAGCGCATTTAGCGGACAAGGATGTTGCTAATGGTGGCCTTTTTGGTGGTGACACAGTTGGCATTTTGTTGCCTATGTTCTTTCGCGGCACCAATGCACTTAATGCAATTTTCCACTTCGGAATCATGCGTTATTTGTTGTCCCCGAAAGTTTTCAAAATGTCCAAAACAGAACAAATAACTAGTTTGATATATCAAGTTGAAGTCACGCAATGGCCAATTTCTGAAATAGCTTGGTTGCCATGGTTTCCAAGTGCATTTTTCCCCTTGTGGGACAAATTTCTGCTAAAGCTGCTTGGTTTTGTATTAAAGCGCTGCTAATAATGTGAACGGCGGCAAAGAAAAGTAATATATTGCACAAAATCTGACCTCACATTAGAGCTTTGATGGTGAGGTGAGTTTTTGTGAGGTATATTGCTTTCCTGTTTTCTACCGTTTACATTATTAGCAGCGCTTTAATGTAAAACCAAGCAGCTTTAGCAAAAATTTGTCCCACCATCCTTCTTCCAACTGAAAAATGCACTTGGAAACCATGGCAACCAAGCTATTTCAGAAATTGGCCATTGTTTATGGATTGTTGGCGTATGATTTCAGTTGAAGTTTAACCCAGTGCTTTGATGTTTTGGGGTAATAGGCTCTGTGTGCTCAGCTTGTTTTTGGAAAACTTCCTGTTGGTCCATGTAGGATAATGACTACTTTTTATGACTCATTTTATACAATTTAAAAAGTAAATGAAAATAAACATCAAGGTGAGTGCTTTTCAAAGAAATTAGCTCAATCTGTGGCACTATTTTAACATTTGTTAGCATAAAATGAATGCTAGCCTTTAGCTTCCAGGCTAAAACACCTACATTTATAAACAGAAGACTCTCTTGCTGCATGTCTTCTGTCATGTATGGTTTAAGTTTAAGCCTAAAACTTTGGAAGCTAACAACATGTATATTGGCTGCTGCTGGCGGTTGCCATGTTGGACAGATTATGACACACAGTGATTGATGCAGCTACATCTATCATGGTGTTTTCCCAGTCGGTCAGAAAAGCCAGAAAAGTCCAAGGTGTGACACACAAGAAGTTATTTGTTATCTCTGGTGTTTAATTCCAATTGCAATCACCCATAGTGCCACTTTTTGTTTTCTTTGGGGGGGGGGGGGTAAACAAATTAGCAAATTAGCCCTTTTGTTTTGCTCAAATGAATTAGCATCCTTGTGTGACTTTGCCGCACTATTTCTATTTCAGCAATTTGGTATTTTGGGGTAATTATCATGTTCCATGTTGTCAAAATTGTCCACAAATTGCTTGTTGTTTTAGCTTGTTATTTAGTTAGTTTTAATTTAGTTATATTTAATTAGTATTGGTAAATATGCGCAAAAAGCACAAACAACTTTTTTAGCTGAAGTAATTTCACATTTGGACATTTTTGGTGTATGATTTCTTTTGCAGCTTCTTGTAATGTTTTGTTTGTTTGTTTGGGGCCAAAATAATCAAAATCAGAATAGCCACTGAATTATCAGAAAATCGCCATACAGTTGTAACAGGCTGTAAATCATATAGTTTTATGTGTTAGGTGTTTAATTATAACACGGAGTCAACATTTCTGGATAGAATGATGTGGACCATTTTCTCAAAATGCAAATTTCCACTTAAGTAGCACCTACAGACGTCAAACTTCCCAGTCTTGTTCTTAACAATAATTGGTCATTACGGTTTTTTTCTGAGGTATTTTTAAAATGTCTAAAATCTTTATGATTACATTTTGAACCCGCAAAACAAGGTAAAATTTAAATTTTCAAAGATTTATTCTCTAGCCTGTTCTAACAGTAATCAAGATATCCAAAATCCCATCAGAGCAAATCTTTCAAACTAATATATCAACAAAATTAAATTGTAAATGTAATCCTCTTAAGATAAGATGGTTCTTTATTGATCTCACAATGGAGAAATTCACTTGTCACAACAGCTCTTAGGACTGGATCACACTGTTTACATTCAGGTGGCTGATTGATATAGTGACATTGCAGATATTGTAAACACTCTTGGCTCTATCCATAATACTGTATACAGCAGTGGTTCTCAAACAGTGGGTCGGGACCCAAAGGTGGGTCGCTTGAGATTTGTGTTGGGTCGCAGGGGAATTGCGTATTAAAAGCAGCGTCTGGACACAGCTCGTCTCATTAATGACAAGGGAAACGGCTGCTGAGTTCTCCACAGCCAGAGACCCTCTGTATGTCCATGTTCTATTGCACATATGAAGAGTTTATTTGCAAAAACAGATAAGTGCCATTGACAAAAATCAACATATGCTTGTAGTTTTCTCTTTTTGTAGATGAGATTTTAATGACCAGATCTATTTTAGTGCATCAGAAATATGAAGTCACTTGGTATTGATCAAATTAATTCACCTTTAACTTTACTGGTGCCATCTGCAGAGTACGGTAATACAAATTTAAAACAACTTAGCAAAAAATTCAAAATGGAGATATCTGCTTTTGCAAACAAACTCTTCATATGTAATCTACAAACTGTTCACAAGTTTATTCCCGTAATGAGAAAATGCATGTACGCGCTGTAACCGCGGCCCATGCTCGCTCTCTCTCCCTCGCTCGCTCGTCCACTTTTGCGCCTCAAAGCGCCCCCGGTGGAGCCGTTGCGATGATTAAAGGTGTGTGGTATTTATGAACACTTTTGCCATTGTGTCCCATTGGTCAGTGACCGTATGAAACCTTTCTGTGGCCTGTAGTTTTTGTATAACACATAGAATGCTAACTTTAGCTTGACTTCTATAGCGCTGATGCTCCAGTCAAAACTGCTGTTGTCAGAAGGCTATAGTCACTTTTCTCTATGCATTTAAGTAGCATATTTTCTGGAGATAATTCCCCCAAACTCATGCTAAAAGTGTGCGGTAACCACAACCATGCTCTGCTGTGTTCATGAGCTGCAGAACTAGTTGTCCACATTGTAATAATGCTTTTGATACGTATGAAGCTAAAGACGATCTAAATGATCCAAAAACACTGAGACTGAATACAAATAGGGCCTATTTAATCATATTACATCATAATTATTTGCAGCAGGCCTTGCTCAAAGGGGAGGTGGAGAGATCACCAATGAAAAAAAGTGGGTCGCCTGAAAAAAAGTTTGAGAACCACTGGTATACATTATATAGATTTTATCATTGACAATACAGGCAATGTTGGCAATATACTGTATGCATAAAATGTCTTATTTGTATAGGAAAACATAAAATGACAGAAAACTTGTAATACAAATTTTCCTCATGTTTAGTTTCAAATTGGTATTTCTAAATGTATGTTTTCCCTCTATTTACCTGCAGTATCTCGCCTTAAAGTATCAGCAAATGATACAGAATTTGTGCATGCGCTCTTTGACGTAAACAGGACAAAAGGGGAAGCATGACATGGTTAGGAGGAACGTGAGCAGAGAGTCTGGGTTTATTTTATAGACGGGGATTGGATTCCAGAGGGTATAGGGCGGCGATGGCGAAGACTGGATCCCTTGAATTCGGGAGCTTGGATTTTTTGATGGGATTGAGAAGGCTGAAGTCGGCAGAATGACGGCGGCAGGCGGGGCTCAAGGAGGTCTGTGAGGTGGAGGAGCTAGGTTATTGAGGACTTCGTAGTGTATAGTCTAGTAGACAAAATGGGAAATAGTTATTCAGTACATAAACAGTATTCTAACAAAATACTTAAGTAATTATTGGGGTCACTGCATTTAAAAAATCATGTACATCAATTAAAACTCATGCTTAACCATAATTATGTTTGGGTACACTTTTGGCTGCATTACTGACCTGTAGAACTAACCTACACCTATGCAAATTGAGTTGTGAGGGTTATAATTCCCAATACATTTAAAATTACAAAAAAAATACAGCGTCACCCAATGGTGCTTTCTTTGCTTTTGAACATCTTGGACATAGTTATTGCCCGGAGCATTCTTCCGCCTCCGACTTAACTATTCTGAGCTCTGTTTTATCCAGCCAATCCCTGGGCTCCCACTCCTTCAGCTGCGTGTCATGGCCCCTCCTTGTAGCTCAAACCCCTCGTCTTCCCGCGGCTCGGCGTGTCACCGCTCTGCCGCGTCGGAGCGTTGGATTCGCTGACACAATAATCGGTGCTGGATACCGGCCCGATCCCTCATCAATGCAGCGGGGTCGGGGAGGTCGGAGCCCGGCCGTCTCTCTGGTTTCTCTCTCCTGAATCGCGCTGTCCTCACTTTAAATTTACAATGAGCCCCTGAACTCCCCGTAGTCTCAGAAGGAGAGGAAGGAGCCATACATATTTCAGTGGCAGAGGCTCGAAAGCCAGTGTGTTTCCTGGTTGCATGTGAGCTGGAGGTGTGGAGGGTGTTCTCACACGTTGGCTATTTTATTTTTACACTTTTCTTTTGTTTGTTCATTTGAAGCCTCTGGACCTCTAGAACTCAGTCTGGGATTGTGGAAGTGAGAATCCTTTTATATTTACTGTGTTTCCTGGTTTTGCCATAAGATAACCCTCAGAGTGGGCCTCATTCTGCTCTGATTAGATTGTGGTCTGGAGATTTATCGCATATTTGAGGACAGTTGTACCCTGGCAGAATGTCTTATGCATTTCATATATTATGAACGATGTGGTAGTGGTAGCTTGAAGCCATTTATTGTCAAAAGAACTGTCTGTTTACACTTACCCATGAGAGGAAAAAAAGATTGTATAATCATTCATATTCTATGAAAAATGGCCAAGACTAAAAGGGTACTGTATGTAAACTTATGAGCACAACTGTATACCTTCCTACATAAATAAAAACTAGCTTTTCAATCAAAGAGACAACATTTTGACATTTTGTTTTTGCTTTGTCTTAGTCTGTGCATATACCACAAACAATTAATCAATTACAAAAAAAATTATAACTATTTCAATAATCAATTAGTTTGTTTCAGCCCCTGTGATGGCGACCAAATAGAAGGATGATCCTCGCCACCAGTTGAGGGCTGCTGTCCTAGATTATTCATGCCATTTCAAAGTTAAAATGACTCACCCTGTTCCCTTTAGTAATTTAAATCAGAATCTGTACCTCTGAGCTAATTAGGTCAAAGACGTATCAATTTTCTGTCTGGCTTCTAAGAAAATCCATATAAAAATGAGCTGAAAGGTTCGGCTCTCAATAAATCCCAGCACTATTCACTCTATAAAGTCCCCATCCCACACCCACTTGTATTCGCTGCTGTCTGTTTCAACGTAATCCTTCGACGTTGAACTCCAAATCCTCGCACAACGCGTCAAGAACAAATACATTTCTTTACATTCTGTTCAAAATACAAAGCGGTTCGGAGTTCTAGATTGACTTTCCGCGCCGCATCCGGGGACACTAATTCTCTTCGGCAGCATCTACGGGATCCAGCAGCACCGCGCATTAGCAGCTTGCTACTTTCGTCTCACCCAAAGTTCACCCGCACCGTTCGACATCCCTTTAAGGCATATCAACGGACGCTTCGTTACTCCCCAACCGTATTCTCGTGACAAAAGCATTCCCCTTTAATTCACCAGTCAAAAAAAAAACGCGCTAGTGCCTGCGTCTTGTCACGGGTTCCTCGCACAGATTCTTATTTTTGGAGAGGAGACAGAACGACGGCGCCATTAAATGTTTATACTCCGGTCTCGTGGGAAGAGACGTCGAGCGCGGAATTGTGTTTTTGCATCTAAATCAAGACAGCAGAGTTTGATGTCTCCATTGTAAACTCGCCACGCACCGTCGGGTCGCGTCGCTAGCAGTGCCGTCGGAAGCAATGGCCTTGTAAAAATGTAACATCTTTAATGAGTTACATGGGAAAAACGGAGGAGACAAAAGCCAACAAAAGCACCCGTGGGAGAGCGTTGGAGTTATCAAGCGACGATGGGGTACTCTTTCCGACCGTTGCATCATGAGACGAGCTGTGTTGTGGCAGGGATGGAGTTTGGACGGGTTCGCGCGATACAAGTTTAAAACTAAATGGAGTGTCGGCGGGAAAACAAAGGCTTTAAGTGGTCGAACTGTCAGAAAAGCGCTTGGGAGACGGGGGGAAGTTGATGTGTGTACGGCATACTGAAGGTGAAAAGTTCAAGACCTCCCAATATCTTTCCAACTGTCTGGGGTTTTAGGTTTTTTATGATGTTTTGGCGGTTAATGTAAGGTGGTTGAGCATTTGGTCACGAAATAAAAGGTTAATGGTTCGATACCAGCTCTATTTTCTTCTTGTTGGGGCCTTAGGCAAGACATTTCATGCAAATTGTCTTATGGATGTGAAAATGAAACAAAACCCTATAGAGCTCAACAGTCCAAGCTCCTCCCTGGTCCCATAAGTAAGAATCCCATTGATCCCTCCCCAAAATGGTTCTCGAGATTTCCTAATTTTCTCCCATGTGGTTTTAAGGGTTGTTCCTCACTGTGGAGGAAGGTCTAAGGATGTGGGATACTCTAAACTTGCTTTGTCCGATTTACTTATTTATGGGACATTACATCTGGTTGTCACATTTATTCGTGTGTGACTTATTTTGATCATTCTTGATGTCTGATATTGATTTTTTTTTGTCCATACCGACCTTTGAGATGACTTCTGTTGTGATATTGGGCGTTACAGAAATACATTGATTGATTGATTCATGCACTTTTCCAAAAAATATATATGATTTAAAAGAACGGAAGCAGCTGTCGTAACGATAGCAGCTGTCGTAACACGTAACGTATTTTCAAGTATTTTCTTATAAAATATCCACACTATCTTCACTAGTTACCACATACTAGATGATTTCCTTCCATCATGCTTTTATACTCTTAATATTTCAATGTATTGAAAAGTCGATGGATATTTTACATGGTATTTCTTCTGCTAGCGCCTGGCAGTGCCTGAACTGTTGAGCTCCAAAGAGCTTGTAATTTTCTCTTTGCAAAGCGGTGTGATCACTACTCAACTTTAGTCCTATTGGTGTCGCATTAGGGCTGGATGGACAGCAGAAAGTGTATCATGATTCATTTTCTCATATTGAAGAATCTCAATGTTTCATTCAATTGTATGCAAGTATATTACAAACAAATACAGCTGAACATCAACAAGATGGATCATTTACATATACAGTACATCTCAGCTAAAGCAAACACAAATGCTTTCCTCCAGTATTATGATCTTCCATCGTCTCATCTCATCCAAACTCCAACAATAATTGCTGTTACTGCCAAAGAATGTGCCGTAATCCTGACAATTATAAAGCCGACTGACAATTATTGAGATTTAACAAAGTTGGCATTGCAGTTTTGAGTACATTATGATTAATTGTCCAACTCTTGAAGTGTGAATGGTGGTGGGGATATCTATCTTTCTATGAATCTGTCTCCATAGAAATGACCTAGATCCTAACCTTCAGTGCCAATTGTGCAACCAGGAGCAGTTCGTTCTTAAACCTTGCAAGATATCGCCTCAAAGCACCTATAGTTGCTGAAGGATAAACTTATTGTGTATGTTTAAGGTAACTCATACAGGAGGAACATGCACTCTTCACAATGTCACAGTATCACGCCATCGCATCCCGGTTTGAGCCCTACACTCAATAGATCCAAATGCCTCTCATGATTTCAGAGTTGAACTCAAGACCTGAACGAGTGCATCTGAAGTGTGACATGCATTTTCTTTGGCTGTGTTGCGAGAGCTCTCCTCGGAACTAATGGGCACTTGACTGATGACTTCTGAGAAATGGAAAGCCATCAGTCATCAGAGACACTCGCACTAATGTACAGTTTGACAGATTGTCTTCCTGTGTCTCAGTGGCCTTTTTACTTTTTCATTTTTTCGCGAGTGTGTGTGTGGCTGCGTTCTGTTGTTTTCTCATGTGTTAAGGGTTTCTGGGAATTGGAATTGTCTGCCATTTAGAGATCAGAGAAGTTCTGTTTCATCTTAGTTTTTGTTGAATATTTGATTGTAAATGGGACTGTGCTATAATGCAGATCTACAATAAAACTGTCTAGCTCGGATGGCAACGGGGCTTTAAGTGATTACCTGCCAACAACACGGCAAGAAACCTTACAATCTCAGACTTTGAATACGTTTTTCTTCATTTTTTTCATTAATAATTCAACTTACGTATATTTTTTCTATTATTTTCCCATCTCTGCCATCGTTGCTGCAATTTCTCCGGCGTCGACTGCTTGCGCCCTGATTTGATATCCCCTCAGATTCCCCAAATTGAAAGAAAGGGAGGGAAAATGCTGTTTGTCTTCGACGCTGACAGCACAGAACATGACAAATCCAGCACTCTGCTTCCAATTTACAGTTCCTCTACCTTCCCCCGGCTCTATGAACGCACAAAACCGCTGTCTTTGGAATCCCGTTATGTTTATTTCTCCGCGATTAGTGTCAAATGCCAGCTCCCCAGGCTCATTATTTTGGAGAATTGTAATTAGTCTGCAGCGATCTATTGATTCAAGCTAGTCTTTTATTCCGGGCATATTGTCTGAAGCGCGGTGCAGTTGAAACGGGAGAAAATAAGTCTTTGAATGCGTTTTCTTTCGTGCCAGGTGAAGTGTAGGTGGAGTCACTTGTTGTTTTGTTGCTTTGAGAATCGACGGATTGAATTAAACCAGTTCTCAATCGTGTATTTCAGGATCGGAAAGAGGAGTAAGTGTCAGCATTCTTGGAGTAAATTATCAATAAACCAGGTAAAATGTTGAAATTTTTGTGTATTTGGCAACTGGCGTGAATGATGATCGTTTTAAGCCTCAATTATACATGTTTCCCCTTCAAAGTAGCACCAACAGACACTAAATGTCCAGTAGCAGTTGTTTTTGTTTATATAGAAACTTAAAAAAATAGAAATAACTTAAAATA
>OMNZ01109432.1:0-10261 GCA_900303255.1 Lesueurigobius sanzi | reverse complement strand
TTTCCCCTTTCCCTTTCCCTATAGGCCTCTGACAGCACAACTGAGAGAGTGCAATATCAAATGAAATTTTCTCTGGCGGCCCAAAAGTGAGGCGGCCCACCGGGAAATGTCCCGACTCTCCCGATTACCCAGCACGCCACTGGAACAGGATTACTTCAAAGTATATGAATAAAGTGGAATACAATACTCCAGGAAGGTTTTTGACTGCTTTATAACACAATGGTTAAAAGCTTCCCAAAAGTCTATTTTGCATAGCTCCTTTAATGTATTCAGTATTCCTTTGCTGGTTGAGCACACATTCTATGCGACGCTGGTTTGACTCTGCTCCTTCTCGTTTCACTGTGTTAATCCCATTCTGTCTCCATCTTGTCCCATCTATTCACTTGTCAGGTCGAGGCAAAACGCCAAAGAACATCAAATCACACCGGGAGCAAGGAGCTGGCGAGGAGGGGAAAAGTCACTGCCGCTGCAATTAATTTAGCATTTTACTGCACTCAAGCCTCCAATTGCTATTTCTGACCACTGCTCTATTTTGGGCAATTAATATTCATCCTCTAGCAGTGCAAACCACACGTTTGGTGGTGCACAAGGAAGGCATTATCATTGCAATGCTTCCTACATTGTGGGGATGTTTATTCGTACCACTGCCTCTCCTCATCTTAGTCTGAAACGTGACAAATAATGTGAGTATTGTAGTTGTACTTTGTTTGTAGTTTGTTGCTGTGCTGCAGAACATACAAGAAATAATAAATAGAAGTTTTCACTGAAAAAGCCCTGGCCAGTATTTCCAGAATCATAGCATTATGTAGAAAAGCTCTGCAGCCCTTTCTAAGTATAGCTCCCAAAGGATTTCTATCAAACTTTAGATTCTTGTTCGGAATTTGTTGAACATAATCTTCAAGTGAAGTCTGGGAAGGGAACTGAATGTAATTTCCTTTAAATGAGTTGAAATATTCAGGGAGAACTCAACCTAACAGTATCACAGAAGCATTCAGTAAGTAGCTCTCTGCCATGTTTGTAATGTAAAAGATGCTCTCATGCTACGAAAGACAGAAGATCAAAGCTTTAAGGTATGTTTTCGTGTATTCTGTGTGTTCTTTTCCCCTAGTAGTGGAATAGAATTCGTTTTGTCCTTCAGTATCTTGTAAAAATGACATTTGTGATAAAAGATCCTTTGTATTAAGCCTTTTTTATGAATTGTGAGCTGGCAGCTGGTTGACCTTGGAACATGGCCCTGACATGAATTGCTCTGTGAAAGTTGTGAAACATGTTTTTAAAAACTCATCGCTGTGAAGAATTTGAATGTTGGAAATGCAGTGCTGTATGTTTGTCCACAGTGTTCCCTATATACTTCCCACAATGCATCTTGAAAAGTAGTGAGCAGCGACGGTCACTAAACGGCCGATATAGACCACAATGCACTGCGAGAGTCGGACGTAGACAGCCGACAGCCGACATCGGTGATCATCAGTAGTGAAGAGAAATGTGTCCAGAATTGCCAACAAAACGAGTCCACGACATACAGTAGTCTAGTGCAGTGTTTCCCAACCAGGGTCCCGTGGCACTTTAGGGTGTCTCAGGAAATCATCAGGGGCGCCGTGGAAATTTCACCTGATCAGCGTGTGGTGGTCAGGTAGAACAATTACACGCTCTACAACTTTGCAGTATCGCACACAAAAAAAAACCCAAGTTCCCCACAGTCATGCTGCCAATGAGTCTCTTGGGTTATTGATGTATGATTATTGTGATATGATCTTTGTGTGTGTCTCGGCTCCATTTCAGCATTTTGTTCAACTATAAGCAGCACAGATGTCACACTATAAATACATTTTGACTACATGTACATTATATTTCAAAATATATACTTTTTTTTGTCACATTTTTGTTTAGTGGGGTGCCTTATGAATTTCCTTTTGTAAAAAGGGTGCCTTGGCTCAAAAAGGTTGGGAAACACTGGTCTAGTATACAGTGCGGGACTATAGTAAATGAGCAGTTAGGGGTTAGGGGGGACATTCAGACACAGCCTACAAGTTTGCAAAATGAGAAGAGATTTTAAAAGTGAACAACCTCCCCCTCTCCTCCTGATTAGACCAGAAAGCCCCTTCTCGGCCCCAGGAAAGCTTGTCTCCTTGGTCCACACACACGGTCCATTTGATGCAGAGATCAGCAAAGGGAGGGACTTTTGAAAAATATTATAATTTTTTGTTACTTTACTAATACATTTACACTTTCAGACTCTTAAGTTTGTTTTAATTGGAGCTAATGACCAAAACCTGATTTAACATTTTCAGTGCACAGTTGAGCTTATAGTTGTGGTCAAGACTTGTACTGGATGTTTACTCATAATTTTCTTCAGTCCTGGTTTAGTCCTGGTTTGTCTGTCCAACTACTTGAGCAGAAATGCCCAGACGTCTGTCCGCACACACGCACACACACACACACACACACACACACACACACACACACACACACACACACACACACACACACACACACACACACATCCTCCAGCTTCTCCAGGGGTTTTCTGTCCAGCCCGAGAGGTATAGTCACTCCAGCGTGTCCCGGGTCTTCCCCAAGGTCTTCTCTCGACACCTCCCCAGAGAGAAGCCCAGGATACAGTTGGGTAATAACCACGGTTTGTTTGTCCTGGTTTTCTTGGCTTGATGGCCACGGCCAATAATGAGGCATTTAGTCACGTCCTTGTCATAGTGCAATTTGGTCCATGGTAAATCCATCATTAGTTACTCGCTGCAAGTAAGACTCCTTATTTTCATTTTGAGCCAGTTTGCTCTTTTATAGACTTTTACCTGGAAAGAAATACATTGGATAATGTTCATAAAAAAGGTATTGACGCCATGTTCTCATTGTGGTGATGTCTTCTCCACTTTATTGCTTTCCCAGTCTTGTATACTTTTGAAGACGTATTTTTTAATATCTATTACCGACTCGGTTTATTGAGTTTTGAACTTCAAAAAACAAGGCATTTTGTTTTCCATTCAAAATCCCTTCTGATAAAAATCTTTGTAACCAAAAAGTCAGCAACTAAAACCATAACTTTACACCTGGGTCTGTCCATTATATAAATTCTGTCTCCGAAAGTGTATGCAATTTTTCCCATTTTTACTAATAAAATGCCTTATTTCATATGAAGAAACTACACTTTACAATATACAATTTTTCCTCATATTTATGTCGGTAATCTACAGCAAATGTTTCAAATTGACATCACTCAATTCTGTGGCCCCATGCATGAACCTGATATACTGCATGAAAGTCAATCTGAGAAAATTGATCCTATTGCTTCCTTCTACCCAAAGAAAATGGGAATATAAACACACTAGACAGTTACGTATTTTGAAAATAAAAGTTTATGTTTGGACTTATCATACGTGCCTATATCAACTCATGTAAAGCGCTTTGTGACTCTGTCTGTGAAAGGCGCTATATAAATAAAGCTCCTCTTCTTCTTCTTCTTCTTCTTCTTCTTCTTCTTCTTCTTCTTCTTCTTCTTCTTCTTCTTCTTCTTCTTCTTCTTCTTCTTCTATATGCTCTGCAAATTTTCACTTGATACAATTCATAGATTTTTAGACTGCCATACTTAATTTCAATAAAATATAGCCAATTTTGCCCTACAAAGATATAGAAATATGTTGAGAGGTGGCTCCATCGGGACTCGCCGTCAGTCACAGGTCCATCGCTTATTTGGATTTGAACAGAAACAGCCTAAAAGCAGCATGTTTGTTAATATCTTTATTATTAGATAGTAATCAATGTGTTTTTATTCTTCATTTCGAATCAGGTTAATTTTATGTCGGCATAAATCCAAAGCATATCATAATAACAATCATAATATCATTTACTTTCTATCCCAATATTGAAGTATTTTTGGCTTGTGAGGGCGACAGTGGGTTACGTGGTCCTCAAAACATTTTTGGAGCAGAAAGTGGTCCTTGGTCTGAAAAAGTTTGAGAAACACTGTACTAGGTGGATAGTGGGAATAACCATGTAACAAATATACTTTTTTTTATTTTTCCATGCATGAACCTGATAAGCCACATTTTTGTGGCTATATCAGGTTCATGCATGGGATTTTCTCATACACGAAACAAGGCATACATGCGAGATGATACTGAAAAATAATCAAATATGGTGCTTTCACTGTCGTAGATATTTTACACATGAAATACACTGGGAAATCATTTTACTCATGTACTCAAACGAAGGTCAAATAATAATGACAAGAACATGGTTTTGTGGAGCAGTTTTCTAGACACTCAGAGATGCTATTGTATTATTCGCTCACTAAACTCTTATTCTTATTGAAAGAAAACTGTATCTATTTCCTAATGAATCCAACCTCATTCTTTAGTATGCCTAGTTTCAAGTACCACTTTAAAATCCATAAGTATATGTCTTTGTGGCAGGCTGGATACGAATGATAGTACAACAGCGTGGAGTTGGTGAACTTTAACCAGCACACACACTGGCTCCCCTCTTCAGCAGTCACCGCGCTACTCAAAATGAGCAATACAAATAATATATAAATGCACATGTGTCAGTGGTGGAGTAATTCACAAAGAAAGGCACACATAAAAAAGAAATAAAACAGACCTGTGAGACAGCGAAAGTGTACGATTTTAGTGTCTCCACTTCCAGCGCTGGCTCCCGATAAGATCAATCCAGCACCGTACAGTGGCCACGCATCAGCGGGACAGATATAACCACGTTCTAAAGACCAAGGCTGTGTCCCAATCTCCACACTATTCCCTATCGGGCACTATATACAGTAGTAGGGGTGTCTGTATGTCAAGAGAAAAAAGTAGTGCACTCAAAATTTCCCACAAAGCATCTTGAAAAGTAGTGAGCATCGATGGTCATTATAAAACGCTCATTTATTGTCACTAACGATCATTTTGGAAATCGGTTAATCAGTTGGAGGCAAAAGGTGCATGGAAATATAAAGTGTAATTCTTAAAAGGACACTATTCTCTCTATTAGTCTCTATTAAGGACATGTACTCCACCCGTCTCACCCGCAAAGCCATCAGAATGGCCAGGGACCATTCGCACCCATCACACAGTCTCTTCAGGGTGATGCCTTCAGGGAGGAGACTGCGGAATCTACGGGTCAGTTCCAGTCGACTGAGGAACAGTTTCGTACACAGGGCCATCGGGAAGCTGAACTCCCTCCCCTCCCTCCCCTCCCCTCTTCCCCCTCCCCCCGCTCCACAATCAAGGATGAGAGAAACATAATTTCGAACCATTCACATGGTTTGACAAATAAAGAATCTGGAATCTGGAATCTTAAAAAAGCTTTTTGCCACATGAAGCTGAAGTGACGCTGTTTAATGATGATGGAGGAAACTTAAAGGTAATGTCTGTAGGATGCGCTTTGTACAAGTTTCACATGTCATTCCTCATTTGAAAGCTAAGAACCTCTAAAATTCAGTCTGGGATTGTAAAAGTGAGAGAGCGAGAGAGTCCACATTCTGCTCTGATTAGATTATGGTCCGAGATTTATCTCATATCTGGAACAATCAGAGCTAAAATATTTGTAAAATATTCACAAAAAATACAAAATGTTGATGAAATTCTCCATAGACATGATTTGGAGTAGAGTTTGGAGCATCTTGCCTGGGCAAGATCACACACAAAGAAAGACTCGGAGGCTCCCGCAGCTCGCTAAAGACACATCAGCTCGTGGTAACGACAGAGAGGAACATATTGGGACTTCTAAGGGAGAATTCTTTGGATGGAGACAACACAAAGTAAGCAATTTAACCTTTTTACTAGGAGAATACTGTCGGAAATGATCACACGTGAATCTCCAGTATGGAAATGAGCTGCTGCGGTACACGCCCCCTGAATATCCTGAAAATACACCCGGTTTCCAAACACAAACTGTACGCTTTTAAATATACCAATACTGTTATCTGAAACATGGAGAGGCTTCTCTGTGATCTCAACGAACAGATTCTGCAAAAAAGCGAAAATCACAAATTAAAAAAAAACTCATGCGCCGTCACAAATGTTTAGTCGGCGATTAAGTCACGAAAAGTTGTTTCAGCCCTACTTTAGTGGCGTCTTGTGGATTATTTATGAACAAAACCCCTTATATATAATCCACTGCAGGGAAAAGTTGCTAATTTTAGCTGCTTACCTTTAGCTTCAGATCTATAGCTTCTCTTCTCGGGCAAAATGCAACAATCCAAGCCGTTTTCTTCATTAATGTAAAATCCATGTTGAGTAAAAGTTATCTGATTAATATATATCCATAAATAATAAATTGCCTCTTGAATTTGGTCGCTCTTGGTTCGCATAAATTCATCATTAGCGGAGTTTTGCAAACTTTGCAGCAGATGTAGTGCACTCATCCTGTTGTCATTTCAGACACGCTGCTCCCTACTTTCTCCTCCGCAGATCGCCTCACTGCAGCGCTCGGGTCACGTCATCAGCGGCCAGGAGAAAGTAGCGAAAAGAAATCTGTCCGAATTGCTAACAGAATGAGTCCACTAGTCTACGATACAGCGCGGGACTATAGTAAATGAGTAGTTTGGGGTTAGGGTGGACATTCGGACACAGCCCAAGTTAGCTCATCACAAAACGTAGGAATTAGCAGTCCAACTTGCATGAAATTTGGTGCATTTCACGGGAAAACTGTCTTATCAACACACCAAGAATGGAATATTTGCAACAAAAGAAATTTGAGATATATATCCTTTTACTCCGAGACACACTCACCCTCTTCAGCAGTCACCGCGCTACTGAAAAGGCGCCAAGTGTTTACATCCGGGAGCAGCGTGCTTCCAGGTTTTCAAAATAAAATACAAAGCAATGAAATTCACATAAAACTAATAATGATAAAGTGCATTCCGTCTGTGTACGTTCTCAGTGTATGGAAGATTTTTTGTGTCGTCACTTTGTGAATTTTAAACTTTTAACTTTCCTGGTTAAATAATGGTTAAATAAATAAAAATAAAAATGTCTTTGAATTTCACGCTTTGAATTTTTTTAACACTGATAAAACATCTTAGAATTTTCTTTTCTCCAAACTTCAGTCACTTAATTTAAAGATGTTTTTTCAGTGTTAAAAAAAAGCGTCTAAGCGTAAAATTCAAAGACATTTAAAATTCACAATGTGACGACACAAAAAAATCTTCCATACACTGGCACAGGAGTTGTCCATCTGACGTGCTGACGAAGCTCTTTGGATGACGAGCGAACAGTCCTACACTTCAACTACAGATGAGTACAGATGAAGACTGCAGAATCTTTGCCAATAAAGTGTATTCTTAACTCCATTACATAAACTGTGAAGAGAATTGCGAAAGCCAAAACCTGTGTATTTCTGCAGCCTAAAAATAGCTCTTGCAGAAGTAGCTTGTGGCATGAAACCAGCTTTTTTTTCCCCCCCCACTCACTCCGCACATTTTATCCAACGGTCAGGAGGTCAGAACACACATGGCATTATATCAATAAGGAGTGGCATTAGAGCTTAGTGGGCCAGAAAAGTAACCCCTGAACAATGCTTCATAAAGATGCAATTTTCTTCGGCTGGAGTTTGACAGCTTGACCTTCTGTGCTCCGCGGGGCCAATCACTCACCGCCGCAGATCCCCCGGTCTCGGCAATAATTAACACGGCCCGTTATTGTAAAGTCGAGATTCATGTCCTCAATTTTACTAACACAATTGGAGATGGTGAGTTTGACACTGTGGGATGAGCTGCAGATCAATGGAAAGGTTAACACTTGTGATAGATATCCTTCGGTTGTGTTTAAAAAGGTCCAATCCTTGTCAATGTGTTCCGACTTGAGAATGACTCAAATGCCGACGTCAGAATGTCTAAAAGTCCAGAAGCGATAAAGTGTAAATGTTTGAAACTTTCTGTGCGTGTGGACGTGATGCTGACCGAAAGGCAATTTGGTATAACTATGTAATTTGAACTTCGGGTAGATAGTTTCGGCTGGAATGGCGCTGTCCTGCATTAGTGGATATCAGCCGCGTTGCATCAGGGCTCTTAATTGCCATTTGTAATTGTGCAACTATTTTACATATTAATTGCAGAGCTGTGTTTTGCTAGTTTGGTGCCCAGCTCGACCGGGCTTGAATTCTCGCAGCGAAAATACAATGTATTGAACTGAAAGCAAGAGTTATACACAAGGGCGTAACTTCCTGAAGGACTAACTCTGACCCGAGAGGGACAGTCCCCACCAATATTTCACACCCCGTTTTTTCTTTTTGTGCTTTTTCCGTCTCGTTTGATGGTTGATCCTGTCTTTTTTCTGCATCTGCCGCTATACGCACTCTCAACGGCAGACTGGAGCATGCACATGTGTTGCTCTGATTGGTTCTCAAACTCACTCAGGCCGTAGCGCTGTCTGAGCTGCTGCCTCACTGCTGTGCCCCGACTGGAGTTGCGCACAAAATCCGGACCGGATCATTAAAACCCGCGGATCGGGTCGGGCAGGTACAGAGAGACCGAAAACACGGACCGGATTTCTAAACGGTGTTTCTAACGGATTAGCGGAATGGATTTTGGTAAAGACGCAGGTGATAAGTGCAGCATAATAATAGGCAATCGCCTTGACGGGGCGGGGGGCGCTGTTGGCTCCCAGACCAAATAATGTTCGGGGAAACACTGAATTGATCTCTTAAAATACACCAAAATTCAGGGAATAAAGTCTAAAATACTAAAAATTCTCTGGGGGATCCAGACCCCCCATTGTTATGTTGAACTTAACACTGCTGGACTGTGCCATCTTTTTAAACCTAAAACACCCCCCATGACACAGGGCTTAGCAACAATAATAGATATTTCATATATTAGTGTTTTAACTTGCCTTTGCTTTGGCTTTGAGATTGTCTGACTCTGAATTGCTATTTACTTAATACAGATTTTGTGATGTTTCACAAAAAGACATTGGTTACTGGTTGTGTGTGTTGTTTTTTACATGACAGGTGTGGATCATTATTATATAATGCAATTATTATAATAATATATAATTTAATGACCATATTCTATCTCATTTTCATGTTATGCGCAAAAAAACACAGTGCGTCCCCACCAACTTCAGACACAAAGTTACGCCCTTGGTTATACATCATAAGAACTATGCTAAATTGACTTGTTGTAACATTGTTCCCTTGACAAAAACAGACCTGGTGTTGTATTTGACTTCATTCACACAGTTTTGAATGAATCGATGCTTTGACACTTCCCGGGTAAAACTGTGTAATTGCTCACACCCTCAATCTGCACTCCACATATTTTAAGCCAATAATCCAATATTGGCTCGGGTCTGAGCTGCTCTGTGCCAAGAGTGTGGACATGTGGTGCCATGTAGACACAAGCCACGCTGCTGGATGAAAGAGAAAGTTTATTTTTACTAAATTATTCCCACTGATGCCTGTGAGGGGCGCTCCAGACCAAATCCTCACCATTCCGCTAGTATTTAAGGGCAGCTGCCTTACGGAGGGATTATTTCAATATATAATACATACTGTACATACTCTACTCATGTTTAATAGCCATTCCATTCTAGTGTCTGTTGACTTCCAACACAAGCACAGTAGTTGGCAGTAGTTCAAAGAATGAAACTAAAATGTTTATTTTACTCAAACACATAAAAGTAAAGTAAAATCAGAAAAAATATATAATTCTGCAATGGTCTTGCAGAATTTTTTCCAGAGCTGTATATATTATATAGACCTTTATTTTACCAAGAAAGTCCCACTGAGATTAAGAATCTCAGTTTCAGGGGAGTCCTGGCTACAGAGTGGATGCTGTTGTACATGTTTTAGTGGGAGAGGAAACCAGAGCCCCCAGAGGAAACCTACACAGACACAGGGAGAACATGCAAACTCCACACAGATAGAATCGAACCCAGGACCTTCTTGTTATGAGTTCTAACCACTGCACCACCACCTATCAATATACACTGCAAAAAGTGATCTAAAAATAGCTAACATTTTCTTGAAATGACCATGATTTAAGCAGATAAGTAAAATTATCTGCCCATTTTTTTCTTTTTTTTAAATGCAAAAAGTCATATTCCATTGACAGAATTACTCTAATTAACCCTTTAAGCCCTAGGCCCTTTTCTTCAAATATAATTTCTTTACATCATAGGTGCACATGGCTAACCTTGGTGTCCACACATTTGGTAGAGCTTAGGATGACGGTGGGAGTGAAATAATAATAAATGATGTTGTTTGACAATAAAATGAGGTTGCCATAGGTTTGAATGAATTTCCGCCT
>OMNZ01109431.1:16886-37443 GCA_900303255.1 Lesueurigobius sanzi | reverse complement strand
TTTTTCTGCATATTGGACTATATGCATGGCTGCCTTCTGCTCTCACCTGTTATCAGAGGACCCCCATGAAAACGAGATGATGCGCCTCATGGGGTTATTCCACTCTAAATAAATAAATAATGCAATGTGAAAGTTTTTTTTAAATAGGCTATTGATCACAACACTCTGATTGGATAAAGTAACGGACAGTGTTGTTGGGGAGAATACTTTGAAATTGTATTCAGTAGCAGAATATTTGATGTAATAATTATTACTACATATAATAACATTAACAACATTTAATACAATACAGTCATGTGCATGTAGATCAATTACTGTATATCAAATCCGAAAAGGAGTGGGAAGAAGTTAAACTTATAAACTCCCACCCCTATCAGTGCTAGTTCAAAACAATTACAAGTAGGAGATAATAATGCAGTTGTGAACAACAGCACGGAAAAAAAAACCTGCAGCACAACAATCCCAGCCAATCACAGTGCAGCAGGCCAACAGCGCAACAACACACCAGCACGGCCCTAAAGCTGCAGAGCCAGAGACTCATGACCTCTACACCATCGGTGACAGGCCACCACGTTCAGTTTCACATTACAATATCAAATTTGTTTGTAAGAGAAATTTTGTTTGTAGAGGTTCCTTTGTTAATTTTTTTAATTTTTTAGTATTACTTGCGGTTTTTGCATTCTTCAATAGTTGCACTTTTCATACAAATGAGTCAAACACTTTCTTTATCACTCTCATTCAATTACTTGTTTTTCACATGGTAACATATCAGAATGGTAGAGTGACATATCGCCCCCTGCACCACGTGTCAGGAGCGATAGCATGGCAGGGGCGATAGCATGGCAGGGGCGATAGCATGGCAGGGGCGATAGCATGGCAGGGGCGACCGCGTGTCAGGGGCGACCGCGTGTCAGGGGCGAGAGCGCGTCAGGGGAGAGAGCGCGTCAGGGGTGAGAGCGCGTCAGGGGCGAGTACGTGTCAGGGGGTGAGAGCACGTGTCAGGGGGTGAGAGCGCGTGTCAGGGGGTCAGAGCGTGACAGGGGCGAGAGCGTGTCAGGGGCGAGCGCGTGTCGGGGCGAGCGCGTGTCAGGGGCGAGCGCATGTCAGGTGCGAGAGCGTTGCCGAGGCAAGAGCGTGGCCGAGGCGAGAGTGTGTCAGGGGGCGACAGCGTGTCAGGAGCGAGAGCGCGTCAGGGGCGAGAGCGCGTCAGGAGCGAGAGCGCGTCAGGGGCGAGAGCGTTGCCGAGGCAAGAGCGTGGCCGAGGCGAGAGCGCATCAGGGGCGAGCGCGTGACAGGGGCGAGGGCGTGACAGGGGCGAGAGCGTGAAAAGGGCCAGAGCGTGAAAAGGGTGAGAGCGTGACAGGGGCGAGAGCGTGAAAAGGGCGAGAGCGTGTCAGGGGGTGGTCGCAAGGGAGGGAGTTGCGCCAGGGGGCGAGGGCCTATAACGCCGCTTGCGGCTTTAATTTTTTTTATTTTGGTAGGAAATTCAGATCTTCCTTGAAGGTTATTTCTTGCCAAAGTTGTAAAAAGGTTTATAAATTATAATGTATTCCTATGGTACTTGAAAAGTAACAGACATACCCTCAAATGACGGTATTTGTACCTGAATACAGTTACTCAAAATGAGTTACTCCCCAACAGTTATGTTACAAAACACATTTTAAGGCAAGTATTAAGTATTCTGAAACTAAATACTGTATTCTCTCCAACACTGGCTATACATGACAGTTTTTACCTGTACTAACCTTGTTGAAGGGCCGGACCCTGACGGCCACTCTGACACAGTCCTTTTGCATGTCGTTGGCCTCGTGCAGACACTGGATCAGAGCTGAGTGAAAGACCTGTCCGCCTCTGCGCGTCCCGGCTGGGACAGGTGACCAGTGTCCAGTTACAGACGCAACAAAGGCACTTTCACTGCACAGAAATATACTCAGCCACTGACGGGGCTGATGCTCATATCGACCTGGCCAGGGCTGACTTTTTCAAATTGGATGATTCCATTAAAAATACGTCAGTATTGATTCGTTCTGATTCCAGTAAATTTTAACACTAGGCTTAGTGTTAAATACTAAGCCTATAGTGTTAAAATAATACTTAGACCAACACCAAATTCGTCTTGACCCAATATATATGTTTTTATTTATTATATTTTAGCTGTTCTTTGGGTGAATTGACAATTCCGACATACAGTATCAAGCGTCGGTGAAGACACTGCTCTCCGCCATTGAAATGCACTGGAATTTTTAGTGGTTTGAGAGGATCTTTGTGAGGTCAAATTGTGACGAAATGCCGTTTGACTATAAGCTGCCTACCGATTTGATAACCGCAAACGAGGTTAAACTCGCTGATTTTGCCATACTTCCTGTTAGTGGGCCTACTGGTATGTCTGTGCGCAGTGGCCTCTAGAGGCGCCAAACCTGAAATGTTAGTGTTGCTTTAAATGTGAAAAATATTTGTTTTAATACAGCATACACGCCTTGAACCTATTGTATTAAATTAGGGAATCGTGTGAATTGTAAAATTAATGAATGGAAAAAATACATTGATTTTAAGCTTGACGTTTATCAAAGTAGTCTTCAAAATACAATTTTACATACATTCATCAAAAATAGCGTGGTATTTGCAAAAACTCAAAGCATGTCCAACATAAACAAGTCCAAATGCATTTATGCAGCTATCTATTCACATTTTTGACTGTGTACAGTACAGTCCAATTTGCAGTGTACAAGAGTGCTTTTTACAGATAGATTTAAGACTATGGCATATGCTGTCCCATCTGAAAATAAAACCAGACATCTGAAACTTCCAACTTATCATAATTGTTTAAAGATTTATTAACTTTATTTGGAACATAGCAAAATACTTTATACATTTTATTTGTAGGAAAGTTTTTTTATTGGATTGGTTGTTCTTTTTCTTAGTAGAAAAATACCACTCCTCAAATGAATAAAAACTAATAAAAAATTGCGAATGTAAATAAAACCTCTTTTCCAGAGGTAATTTGTGTTACATTTCTCTGATTAAACTGAAAAGACAACCTTAGATTGTAATTCCCTTTTGCAATTTTGTGCCCAGAGAAGCAGTTTCCAACATTTGCATATTGTCAACACAAAGAGCTAATGTACACTAATCTAGTGAAATCAAGTCTGTAGGTGTGGGACATGCAAACTCTAAAAATAAAGTTCTCTTTTACACAAGTGAACTGTCCCAAAAATATGTTCATGCCTTAATAGCATTATTTTCATTCATGAGCAAAGAAAAGTATATTTACACAAGTATTCGGCTGTGACTGACAGATTAATGGGCCTGACCAGGCCTCTCCTCCAGGAGGCTGCCTGAGGTTTATGGTTCACAGCCTTTTATAGCCTCTTCCTCCGTGTCACTGGTTTGTTTAAAACTGTGTCCATAATACGTTTGCGCCGAAGATTCATGGTTGAAGTCGGGCCTTCTGCTTCTTTTGTCCTTTTCTGAGCTCGAGGAACAGGATCAATTGGACTAGGCAGAGGGGAGAGTAGGTCCACTTCTGCTATCAACGCTGGTTCAAACACTGATTTAGATCTAAAATAAAAAAATAAATAAATGTATTAACTGTGTGGCACGACATATTTTTACTGAAACAATGACGACTGGTAATCATACTTTGTTACTCTTTTGCTGTTTTTTCTGGTATTTGACACCTCAGGCACTTCAGCTTTATCATCTACAGCCATTTCATCCTGCAGAGGAAAGCATAGCATTACTTCATTTGTATATATACTCTTTGCATTTAACACGACCCACAACTGATGCCTCAGGGTAACCTGTTAACACTGGGAGACGGCAGAGTAGCACCTAGGAACCATCTTGAACCAGGATCTTGGACCGGATTATGTGGAGGTTAGCCCACTGTGCCTGGAGGAAGCCCACGCATGGGGGGAACATACAAACTCCACAAAGGTTCTGCCCAGCTCAGGAACAAAACCCTGGAGCCTTTGTTTGACAGGAGTGTGCTAGCGACTCAGCCACTGTATACCCAATTTTATAGTATTAATCTGATCCACTCATTTGCACTGCTCTCCACACTCACATCTGCTGCTAACTGTTCAACTGTAAATCTACGTTGCTGTTGTGTAAAATTTACCATTTCATGATATATATTTTTAAAACCTTATTCTATTTTAATATACGCCCTTACAGTTTAACTTTACAGAAGATCCCTAGTTGTGAATCCTTTCACTGACAATGGCAATAGAGGCTATTGTGATTCTTTTATAGAGCTTTTTGCTGCTGACATCATCAGTGACATCAGCTGGAGGCAGGAAGTGAGCAAGAGAAATAAGATTAAACTAAAACTAGTGATTATAAGTGTAAAACTACAACTGAAAAATGTGGTCCTGTTGTGGCTTAAGGCGCAAGAACAAGAGGAATGAATAAAATAAGGTTTTATCTGATATTTACAACAACAGTTAGACATTTGTTTACTGTTACTATTACAACAGCTACAATGGAAATAGATAGGTCTAGCTTTCTGCCTCCAGCTAAGCCCCAAATGTTTACAAACAATGCAAGGGTCTATACATTTAGTGCTACCCACCAGTGGAGCCACAGCATCAGCAGTGGACTCTTTCCTTCTGCTCCGGGTGACAGGGACAGTGCGTTCACTCTCATGGGGAGATTCTGCTCTTTTGGCTAACGCAAACACAAATACAGTTAGTTCATGTTTTCCAAATGATTATATGGTGTTTTACATTTGTTGAATGCACACCTGCCGTTCTTCTTCGTGAAGGGGAATAAATGAAAGAGCTCTTGCCAGGACCAGATACGTCCGGGTCAAAGCTCAGATTGTTCTCCACTGAAGGTTGAGGGTCCACCACAGGCTTTGTGCGTCTTTTGCTGGTTCTTGTTATGGACTTTGAAACTATAGTTAGAAAAGAAACAAAATGCTTTAAGTTGAACTCGGAGGGATTTTTAAAGTTTGTTCAATGTGCAGTCCCCTACTCACCATCCTGCTTTTCGTCATCCTGAAGCCTCTTGATGAGTGCGTCTGCTACTGGGGTCTCAGAGTCTACTTCTAAAGGAGGATCCAGAATAGGCAGCTCCTCCTCGGGTTCATTCAAGAGATTTTTAGTTTTGGAAAGGGCTTCAGCATCAGTCCGTGGTTCAGACTCTGACTGGCCTTGGTCTTTCTTTGCCCTTTTCTTTACACTCTGAGGAAGTGAAACAGGCACCAGTTTTACCTGGATGGACAGTTATGGAAAAACTGATGAGGGTTTGAAATGGTAAACTGTCTCATACAAGAAATGACAGTACAGTGGTATGCAACAGTTTGTGAGCAAACTACTATATACCACTGTAGATGTTATATGAGAAGAATGTGGCATGATATAGACAGTTAACAAGACACTTACCTGCGGATAAACACTGAGAGTAAGGTGTTTGGACTGTCGAGTACTTCTTCCAGGACTTGAAGCCAAATGTTTGTTATTTTCTTCTTCAACCGGAGCCGGTAACATTGGTTCAGCTTTAGATTTCTTAGAGATCTGTTTGGGGGGAGTTGCCTCAACTTGTTCCTCCACTTCCTCTTCAAGTATCTGTAGTGGCTGTGGAGCTTCTTCGCTAACGTTCGCGGTCCTACGACTGGACCTGCGAGGAGTGGTCGACTGCGCCGCCTTCCTTTTGGTGGGGGCTTTTCCTCGCCCTGGAGACTTTGCTGCAACATTAGTGTCAGCAGCCTCTTGCAGTATTTCTGACTCAGTACTGACTTCCACCTCCTCTCTGCTGCTCCGTTTGCTGGTTCGTGTAGAAGAAGTCCTCTGTGGAGCTCGTCTTCTGCCTGGAGACAATGGCCTAGTTGTGCTGGACACGGTGTTATCACACACAATTTCTACATTGTCCACTTTTTCTATCAGTTTAGTGGGCTCCGTTTCAGGTTCCGGCTCAGGCTTAGTGCTACGAGTACTCCGCCTGGGTGTGCTAATAATATTTTCTTTAACTTGTTTGCTCTTTCTGGTTGAACGACTCGGAGAGGTGGCAAATGCAATGACTGCTTCTTGTTCATCTTCCTTCTTCACTTCAGGCTCGTTCTTCCCATCTGCTGTGTCAAGCATCTCCTCAGACACAGGAGAGATAAAGGTTACGGTCCTGTTGGCTCTGGTGGTCCTTCGAGTTGGAGTATAAGGAGCCCTGCTCTTTCTATCGGAGCCTGGAGTCTCTAGAACAGGCTGATTGTCTGGTACAGCTTCAATGTGTTCTTCTAGTGCAACTTCAGGCTCCTCTTTCTTTGAATTATCCCTCATCATTTTTGTGTCTTTATCCTCCTCTATTGTGTCTTTTGTCTCCCATCTCGTTTCCATTTCCTCCTCTTGTTCCTTTGCAGCATCGACAGCTATGCTCTCCTGCTCTGCATGTGCAACCTGTACATCTTCTGTGTTGGGCATGAGAGGGTCTTCTGTGAGTGGATCTTCTGACTGTATTGGTTTGTCACAGGGTTCCGTTTCCTCTTTTTGTTCCTCTGCAGCATCGACAGCTATGCTCTCCTGCTCTGCATGTGCCACCTGTACATCTTCTGTGTTGGGCATGAGAGGGTCTTCTGTGAGTGGATCTTCTGACTGTATTGGTTTGTCACAGGGTTCTGTTTCATCCTCTTGTTCCTCTGCAGCATCGACAGGAGCTATGCTCTCCTGCTCTGCATGTGCCACCTGTAAATCTTCTGTGTTGGGGATGAGAGGGTCTTCTGTGAGTGGATCTTCTGGCTCTATTGGTTTGTCACAGGGTTCTGTTTCATCCTCTTGTTCCTCTGCAGCATCGACAGGAGCTAAGGTCTCCTGCTCTGCATGTGCAACCTGTATATCTTCTGTGTTGGGCATGAGAGGGTCTTCTGTGAGTGGATCTTCTGGCTCTATTGGTTTGTCACAGGGTTCTGTTTCATCCTCTTGTTCCTCTGCAGCATTGACAGGAGCTAAGGTCTCCTGCTCTACATGTGCAACCTGTATATCTTCTGTGTTGGGCATGAGAGGGTCTTCTGTGAGTGGATCTTCTGGCTCTATTGGTTTGTCACAGGGTTCTGTTTCATCCTCTTTAACAACTGCATCTGCCAATGTTGAATCTAGGACGTCTTTTGTATTGCACATAACTGGGAGCGCATCTCCTGGTTCAGGCACCTGAAGAGTTTGCACTTCAGTTTGTATTTCCATCTCCATGCACTCCATCTGTTCATCATTGTTGTCCTTAGCCTCTTGTTTTGCCTCTTCTTCTAAGTGGTTTTCCAAGATGTTTTCTGAAATTGTCCCTCCATTAGGCTCCTCTTCATTTGATTCCACTGGAGTGTCTGCCGTGGGGCATTCTAACTCTTTCTCTCCAGATTCTTCAAGGAATTCTGTGTCTGGGAAATCAGTTTCAAAATTTTCCACAACCTCAACAGTGACAGGAATGGTCACTGGCTCTTCAGTTGACTCCTTTACGTCAAACTCTAAGATCTCAGTTGACAGAAGGTTGTTCTCATTTGGCTCGGGCTCTTTATCCCCATCTTCCTCCAAATCTAAAGTGAGAGAGAAGCTGCTCTGGCTCTCAGTTTTGAGGTCATTTGGCACAGCTGTTTGGAAAATGTCATTAGACTCTGGCTCAGCAGCATTCACCAGGGCATCCTGTCCCTCCACAAGCTCCAGAGGGACCAGCAGAGTGGTAGACGGTTTGAGCTCCACATATGACCCTTCCTGGTCCTCTTCCTCATCAGTGCCCACTTGGACCATGACAACTTCTCCAACAGCATCTTCTTCAGCAGTCTGCATGTACAAAAGAAAACATTTTATGAATGCAAATGCTTCATGGTGAATTCTTCAACATAAAAGAACTGTTAGTCACATCCGACCATGACAGCTCTATTGTGCAAAACGTTGTCTAGCAAATAAAAAAGACGATTTCAGAGATTTAACCACTTCTGAAATTAGTGTCAGTAACGTGAAATTCTGGTCTGACTTTTCCAGAGAACTGTTAGATCACTCGTGTCTCGATATACAAAAATGTGTAAAACTCAAAGAAAATGTTCAGCAAAACCGGCAGTTGTCTTATACCCTAACCATTTGGCATTTTCACTGAACTTATGAAGTAAATAAAGTTGATAAATGCCTTAATTTTGGCACAATTAATTTATTGACCTTTAATGCTTAACCCTGTCTATACACTTACCTATACCTTTCCTACATGTTTTTTACCCTGTACATCTGAATACGCTATAGCTGCTCTGTATGGAACAGAAGAAACTTTAACGTCTGGTTGAGTGACTTGAAGCTTCTTCTAGAGTAGTCGCACAGCAGCTTGTTAAATGCAGCTCTAGTCTGATCAGCCCCGGACGTTCGCGCATCAGATTAGGGGAAAGTCGAATGATGAGCCTCCCAATCAAACTTCCCGGGTTTAACGTAGGTTTTGGAAATCGTGTTACAATCAGACTGGGCGGGACTTTCCCCTCGTTCATGTAACAGCAGTGGCTGTTTTAGGTACATTAGATTTACATAAATAAGCAGTCATTATTACCTTCATCTCTGTGGAAAAGGCTTCAGCTTCGTTTTCGGACGAATTTGGTAAAAAGTGTGTTTGTCCTTGTATTTCAAACTCTGTCGACTCAATTATTGGTGGTGGTCTACCCTGGATCTCCTCAATTATCTCCACTTCACTGCCCGAGTCTTCTTCCTCCTCCTTCTCTTCTTCTTCCTCCTCTTCTTCTTCCTCCTCCTCCTCCACTTCCTCCTCCTCCACTTCCTCCTCCTCCTCCACTTCCTCTTCCGACTCCTCCTCTCCATCTTCATCTTCATCATCTCCAGAAACAGGTCTAGAAAGCTCCTCACTGTCGTTGACACTGACAACAGCTTTAAAAACACATGAAATAAACATGGATTAGTGCGTAGGAGACACTAAAGTTACAAGTATGAATAGAGGTGCTCACAGTGAGAATCTGTGCCTGTGGGCTCAGAGGAAGTTATGGAAGTGGTAGACTTCTGAGAGGAAAATGCTGGGGCTGCACTGGCCTCAGTTTCTTCCTCCTCATCGTCTTGATCCAACGACTCACTGGAATAAAAATAGATCAAAAGCTGCTGAAGCCACACAGCTAAATTTGAAAGTGATCGAAGACGAACAAAATGGGTCATGAGTTTACATAATCGTGTGAGCATTTAGCAAATCTAGCCTTAAATACCTGATGGACGTCCGAGGCAGGGAGTGTATTCCTGAACGTGTCAGAGGGGAAGCCAGATCATCACCAAAGAGATGTCTCTGTACAAACTCTGTCAAATCTAGAGAACAAACCACAAGGTTTTTACAAAACAATTCATGGTGACGGACTGTATAAATGACGGTCAGCCCCTATACACACACTGGCCCTCGTTTATCATTTGATCATACGTGTGTGTGTGTGTGTGTGTGGCATTTATGAACCTGTGTGTACACTCCAATCTCTCTGATGAGACATGTGGCGGCTGAATACCATTCATTGGAGGCCACTCACAAAATGACAGCAATAGAGCATTTCTCTAACCAGGAAATCCCAATTGATTGCTTTGAACATAGGCTTACAGGCCTAAAATAGTCTCTATAATAGGTTAATCAATCAATCAATCAATCAATTTATTTTTGTAACGCCCAATATCATAACAGAAGTCATCTCAAAGGTCGGTTTGGACAAAAACAAATCAATATCAGACATCAATAATGATCAAAAATAAATTATTAAATAATTATTAAATACATTTTAAATGTATTATTAAATAAATTTTAAATACACCACCGTTTTGTAGCTTCCAGTTAATATAAATACAAGTTTAAAGCATGTGAAACACTGGTGCAACTCAAAGATCCAAACCCAGATGGAGTCTGAAATATGGTCTGAGGCAGCGATGAAGGGCTGTGGTCTCTCGGCCTGAGCAGTGTTTTCATCGTTCATACTGTCCACCTACAAGACGCTCAAAGCAGGACCTGGATCCAGACCACACTCAGACCCAGATGAGTTCCAGTACACTGCAGTCTGTGCATGCTTTTTCTGTCTAGCTCTCACTCTTCGCTGCAGCAGTCTATGCTGCCTTTGCCCAGAGGCAGCATAGACTGCGCAGGAATAAAGTGTTTTCAGTTTGGTATGTAGTTTAACAGTTCACATGTATACGACTTGGCGTAGGATACGAGTTCACCATGTGCTCAGGTCAAGATTTATAAATGCCGGAAAAAGCTGTATTTTTTCCCATACACCTCACATTTTGATTTTGTTGCACGGAAGTTTGATAAATGAGGGCCAGTATACGTTTTAAATTCTATTCATTTTAATTAACCTGCTGACTGCTCCACTTCTGGCTGGGGCTCATCTGTGGGTTCCAGGTCTTCAGATGGTTTTACTTGAGTCTCTGCAGCTGATTCAGTGATGCAGAACTGCTCATTCTGTACAGTGGGCTGCTCACAAACATCTTCCGCCTGGGGGCTTGACTCTTCAATGACCTCAGTGCAAGCTACATAAAAATGAGCAAACATTTTTACAGTTTAAATATGAATATGGAGTAACTAGTAAAATAGTTTTAAATGGCTATGAACATGTGTACCGTGAGTAGATATGTCTTGATCAATTGGAGTCACAGCATCTTCTTGTTCTGTGCACACTTTGATGAGAATCTCCTCCATTTTTTCAGCTGGCACGTCATAATCTTCATTTGTTGCTTCTTGTGCAGAAATAGTCTCCATTGTATCTTCGTATTTGACTTCTTCCTCATGCTCTTTAACGGGCTGCTCCTCTTCCTCAGGCACCTCCTGCTCATGCTCAACTTGCTCCTTTGTTAACATGGACTGAGGTGCTCCTGCTTTCTCTGATGGTGCTTTGATGATCACTATTCCATCATCGTCTTCATCAGCCTTGTTAGTTTCTTGTTCCTCCGAGAGAGGAGCATCATAAAATTCTAATGTAGTGTCAGTGGATCGGACAGACATCTCACTTGTTTCAAAACTTGAGACCAGCTGTGGTTTGGGCTCTTCTGAATCTTCATGAACTGAGGGAGGATTGGAGGATGAGGGTCTGCCACCTTTAGGAGGTAATAACTCCAGGGTTGACTGTGGCACTTCCTTCTGCACATCCTCCTCTTCATGTGAAGACCAGGACTTGCGCAGGCCTTTTGAAAGCAGAGTCCCTCGAGTCAAGAGACTAATCTCATCGTCTGCTGCCTCCTAAACACATTCCAATGTAAAGTTTTTCCAAAAAATGCAGAGCGCTTGTGGTATATGCTTATTGCTTACCCCATTGGTCCAATGAATGCTTTTCTCCACCTCAGGAGACTCTGCCTCTTCAATGAAGGTGATGCGGTTCTCTTTACGGAGTGGAGGCGTGACGGAGCGCCCCGGAGAGGCAGAGGGAGTCGCTACAGGGGTCGGACGTAAACTGCTCCGCAGAATGGACTGGGGAGTAAAAGATGCAAACACAGGACCCGAAGCAGCCAGGGCTCGAGCTCTCTGCACAAAAAAGAGCCATATAAAGCATTTTTAGATAATACACCACACTTTTAACCAATAGATAAATTTGTTTTTTATGTTTAATATTACCTTGACAACCTGTGGGGTTTGCAATAAATTGAGCTCTGAAGATGTGCTGATGCTTTTTGGTGAAACCCAGGAGCTGGGAGGCCTGGGGGGGCTCAGGAGAGGCTGAGACATTGAACAGGTGGGTTGGACCACCAGCTTCATCAGCCTGAACAAATATGCAGAATCAGAATGCAAGCTCACAATACATTTAGCTACATCATGCCAATAGTAAAATGTTTAAAACCTTGAATTTCGTTTTGTGGACATGGTGATCGGTGTCCCGAGAAAAGGTTCAGGAAGAGCAGAGGAAGCGGTTGGACAAGGACTTTTAAATTCTGCTGCTTTTGGGCTGAAAAGAAAGAAAAAATAAATAATGACATTTGTCAATCGCTTGTTAAATAAAATAGACTTGACCTTGACCTCACCTCTTTGCTGGAGAAGACCTGGGAGAAACTCCTTTGCCAATCCAAACTTCTTCAATTTTGGTGAGAACATTATTGATGAAACCAGCCCTGGAAATCACCTTCTCGCTGGCAGACCGCTTAGTGATGGTTGAAAGAGGCTGTGGCCGTGACACTAGTTTCCAAAACAAAAGAATGTAAATCAATGGATTTAACTAAATGCCTTGGTCGGTGGTACACGGAACAGGATTGTAGTAAATGATTCGTACCTTCCTTGTGGATGATGTGTGGGTGCTGATAGGGTTTGGCGCGTTCCGTTGCCAATTTTCTCTGAACTCGGGGCAAAACTTTGCCATACTGATCAAGTATGGAGTTTCTTGTGTTCGATTGTTCTTTGAGTTTTGGATCTCTCTCATTCTAAATGGAGGATACACAACGTTCATGGTCGTTTGAGCACGAACAATATTAACATACAGTATTCACAGAGCCAACTTACCATGAGATTCATTTTGAGAGTCTGGTTGAGCTGCAGAGCAGGTATGTAGTTGGCCTGCTGAAGATAATGCACCATCAGAAGCTCCCTATTCTGCAGCCCACCAGTGCCTTGAAGAAACTTCTCCAAACCATCCTGTGAATGAATGATTTCATATTAAACAAATAATCAAACACAGGTCTATAGTTGAACAGATGCATTTTGTTGTGTGGTGACAAACCTGTTCAGAGAGGCCTAAAGGCAATTTTAGGAGCTCTTTGATCAAGCCCAGTTCCTGACAGGTTTCATAGAGAAATCCCAAAAGCTCACTGATATTTAGACGATTTGAGTGTTGTCGTATCAGAGTCCACGCCTCTATAAGACATCTAAAATGATAACACATACTTGTTAAAAGGAAGCACAAGTGGAAACTTTATTTTATAAATACCAATCTATCACCACATTCAAATCAAATATTGATTTTGTGCTTGGCTGATTTAAATACTGTACAATCACAAAAACCTTTTACATTATGTAAAATTGTTTAGCTTCTAATTAAGGACACTCTGAGCTTCACGGTCTGGTGTGTCCATAGACATACTGTAGCACTTGTGATAATGCAGCTTTAGGAAACCCAGGTTATTTTGTGGTTGAATTACATTTAAGCCATACCTATTGTGCAAAAGTACTGAAAGGCAGAGTTTGGCTTGTGAAGTGGAAGCGATGGGAGGTTTGGTGACGTGAAAGTATCTCAGTGCCTCAGTGTGTTGACCCTGACACATCAAGGCTTGCAGTATTCGCTCATGCTGCCACTCAAACTGACACGGAGACGCGGCTGGATGTAAGAGCAGTTCAAAGGCACTCTAATGGGGAACAAGACAAACCCGGTAAATTGAAAACAGATTTATTGTGAAAAAATGCAGATGTGGAAATAAAAAGACTTCAGGGATAGGTTATAGTCATTTTATGCATGTACCTGGTGATCATGATGGTCCAGCAGCCAGAGTCCTTGTATTAATTTGACCAGACCAATAGGAATTGCAAAGGCTGTTGGGAACGACTCCACTGATGCGCCCTCTTTATTTGAGAAGGCGTACATGACATCAAGCAAAAGATAAATGACCTAAGTACATATGGTTAAGGCTGATATAAGAAAGAAAGAAAAATAAATGTGTAATAAAACCAGCAGAGCACACGACTGAGGTAAATTGATAAGGATACAATTGCATGTTTGGCAGCTTCATCCATGTTGTCGAGTAGATAGATATCCAACAAAGCCTGTGGAGCAATGAATTACAGTCTTGAATATTCCATACTGGATATAGGGCTGCTGAATTTTTATATTTTTGCTTTATTCATACGTGTAATGTCGGTGGTGGGTATAGTCCTGTTCCACCCTCATCCCTTTTCCAGAGTTTTGCCAAGCGATCTCCACACTGGCCGACCAAACCATCAATCATAAGGCAGTCTGCACACCACTTGCCTCTGAAACGTTTTTAAGTTTTACAACAGTGAATAACCCATCTCAAAATACATTGATTTTGAGCAAAATTCACATACTTGGCCAGCCTATTGAGCTCTTCCCTCCGGATGGTGTAATAATTACTAATGACAGAATGACTGTAGAAAGGCCTGGAAATCTGAAGAGCATCTTCAGCTGATGGATGGCAGCGGCACAAACAAATGAAATTCTTTGAGTAAACATTAAACTAGTTGGTCTTTTACTTCATATAGTATGAGGAGATGTACCTGATCCCTCGGGCAGAAGACCAGTGCGACAGAACCAGAGCACAACTTGAGCATACTTTGAAATGAGGCTGGAAACCATATTCTTGTTCATGAGCCCCACCAGCCCTGTGCACAGACACAGTGAGTAGGTTTCAAAAAGGCTGAACAAAGTAAAACATTATAATTAGTAGTAGTATTTTACAAAACTGTTAAATACCTTTCTGAGTGAGTTCCTGAGCTTCAGTGAGCAGACAATGGAAAATGGTGCTGAGGTTTGTGAGCAATCTTTGGCTGTGCTGAAGCAGTTGCATCGTCTGGGGGTCTGTAAAGTTTGAAGAACTGTCAAACAGTGGTGCACCTGCAAGAGAAAAAAACAGTGAAAGAGCCAGGTCCAACAGGTTTGCATGATATAAATATATTATTCATTAAGAGTGAATGGTACATACAGATGCAATCCAGCTCCTCCTTTGTCTGGACAACCTTATTCCAGGCCCAGTCAAGAATGTAACGCAGGTTTAGAGCTGACCCTGGTTGCTCTGAAAGGCAGCAATAAAATAATCATAAGAAACAACATTAATTAAGATTAGTGTACACAAATGTACTTTTCCTCACCCTCAGCTGTCCACTGTTTAATACAGCCAGTGATTAATCCCAAGGAGCTGGTCTCCACAGCTGTGCTTAAAATTGCATCTAGTTGCTCCTCCTAAAAACACATATACTGTAAATGAGGATAACTAATACGATCAGAAATAAATTATACCAGTGAATAATAGGTACCTGAGTGAGGCTGGACGCCTGGGTGTCTGCCAGGCGGCTGGAAAGCAAGCCAGACATGAGGCAGCGAGAATAACTAGAGGAGATGACATCACTTGAACAGGGAGCAGCTTTCTTCAAGAAGCCCAGAGTCTGGTGTAAAGGCAGGCAAGTGTAAATAACATTAGATATACGATTAATTTTAAAAAGTTTACATACTCTATATAACGCCTAGGATCTAAAGGGAACAAGCGAGGCAGGTATTTTGAGAACTTGCCTCTTTTTGATATCCAGAGCAGGTGAGATGAACAATTCCAGTGTTGAGCAAACAAGAAGCATCTGTCAGGGAATTAATGTTATTTGTTAACTTAAAATTAATATTTTCAATGTTTTATTTATTTATTTCCACACTAACCGAAGTTGTAAGTCGTTGGATTAAAATATTGTTCGGGTGGAGGGCAGGCATAAGGTAAACCCCTGCTGAGACTGCGGTCACTTACAACCACATCCAGAAGCACATTTGGAGACACCATCTGCATCACGGCGTCCAGAGACCAGACCGCCAAATAAGGACAATTCTGCAGCGACTCACCGGCTCTAACGAACCAAAGATGAAAATGCACTTCATGTTTCTTGTCCATAAAAATAACCAAAATAAACATATGTAAATCACATCATACCTTAAGGAATCTGGCATCTGTGCGTGATACCAACGGTTGATGTCAAACACTCCAATGTAAGTGGCTGGTGTTCCTTGTCCATAGGCCCTAACTTGCCAACTAAAGATAGACACGCTTGTGTCAGGTGAGGCCACTAAAACAGAAACATGTGGCATTACAACATGTATTTTTAAAACAAAAAGACAAAATAATTAAATAAATAACAAGATTACCTTCATTCATACTGTCATCTCTGTCAAGATGAGGTCTGAATTTCTCAATGGTTTGACAACTGAGCAAGCGGGTATTGGTGGCCTGAGCCCTGAGAGGAAATGCTGTCCCACTCAACTCCTGACTATACCTCTCCTCGCAATATTCCAGGCCCTGTGCAACAAACGACAGTAAGATATTAAAATAAACATGACACAGATGTGTCATTGTGTTCAGATAATGTATGTACATACCTCATAAAGAATCTTTCCAGACGCTGAACATTTTCTTTCACTGAAGGCCAACTGCAGCAGACGGAGGCTGACCATATCCCCTTCACTTTATCAGGAAAAATAATAATAATGTGTATTTGTTTTCATTTTTTCAGACATTTTTTATTTTATTTCAAGAGGTACCACTTACAGGTCTTGAGAGGATTGGACAGCCCAAAGGTAGCAGCAATTCCTGGGGTCATTTTCGGGCTCCTGGAAGGTGAAAGCATTCACAGGAACCTTGCCACCTTCTAACTGAGAATGGTATCTAAAAAGGAAAATAGTTTAAATAATGATTAAATCCAGGAATATAAAATGATTCATATGTTGATCATTGTTTACATACTCTTTCTTTAGGGTTTTCATGTTCCACAGATGAAAGTATCCGTCTGAAAAACCTACAGCCAGTTGGTTTGTCCGCGAGATATACTGTAAAGCGGTTGCTCCAACACCAGTGGCTCCATTTAACTGGAGACAAAGATGCCTGCCTTCTCTGCTGCTGACTTCTCTAAGCTTTGGGATCTCAGCCGGAGACTTGGTCACAACTTGCAAGTCTACAAATGGCACAAACAAAATAGATTTTTAATGTAGAAATATCATAACTCTAATGTGCTAATGTTAAAATAAACCTGACAATAATGTGACGAAAATCCTGTTACAGGCAAACAAACTCCTCACCTGATGCTTCAAGCTCACTTTGGCTGCATGAGAGATCATCAAGACAGAGATCCACCAACAGAACATGCCCAAGGTCAGTTCCAACCGCAGCGATTCCAAAGAACCAGCGCAAACTCTGGTGGAGGTGCTGTGTCGAGGTACTTGCGCCACCATAGCTTACTAAAGGCTCAATAGCTGTGATCTACATGAAAACGCAGCAAGCTTTTAAAACATTGGCAGAAAAAGGTACAGTGCAAAAATATAACATGAAAAACATTAATGAGTTCCTCACTAAAGGCCTTGACCCAAGTCAGTCTTTCACAACCAGTGTTACAAGAAATCATCTGTGTGCCATGGAAGGTTAGCCAATTTCATCAGATTGGTGTCTGTCTTCAATTCCTGCAAGTTTGTGTTCACCTAAACAGGTCCAGGTTTCACACCGAGTAAGTAAATGGAGTCTAGATGGTCATTATATTTCAATAAATATACTTTTTGAGGCATTTTTGTTTAGTTGTGTGCCTTTTTAAAATGTAAAATAGTGACATGGCTCAAAACGGTTGGGAAACACTGACCATAGTCATAAAAATGTAGCAATTGATCACATACTCACCCTGCCTGGTATAACCACAGCTTTTACCACTCGTGACAATCCCAAGTCATACAGACACAGGACACTGCCTTCTGCCTCCTCCAAGCCAATAAGCAACCCAGATCTACGCAGTTAACACATTATTAACATTGTTATATAGTAATTACCATTACTGACACATTTCTGGGTTGCATTAAAGAGTAATTATTCAGTCACTGAAAACAGTAGTTGACGGCACCTGACCTTTTTAACCAACCAAAGTCTTTAGCCGCCAGGATGCAAGGTGGATGCTCCCCACCACCACTAAAAGTGTATGCGGACAGTCGTTCCCCTGTCACTGCGTGGACAGCCTCTAGATGCGGTCCACAGGCCAACCAGCCGAGCCCACTACGTCCTTTAGACAAAGGTGAATTAAGCATTGCATTTCGATATGGATAGTATTGAGACATGTATTAGTGCCCTGGGAAACATACCAACAGTGAATTTCCCCTGTAGGACAGAGTCCAGAGTGATTTCATCCTCTCCCAAAGCATTTATCGTTACACCAGGGAAAGGCAGGAGGCTGCTGGTGACTTGAGCCGTCAGATCATGCATTGTGCACTAAATACAAAACACAGGTTTGATTTATTAATTTAATGTTTAACATATTCCAAAGATAAACATGGTAATATTTGGTTGACATACGATGCATTCAATATTTTTATTGGGTTAAAATAAATACAATATGGCCTTTAAGAGTAGTCCAGTAAATAGGGGAAAAGTTCTTCACAGGTCAATTTTTCAGAATAAAGGAGATCTTTCATGTCAATACACAGCTGGACACACAGCTGTCAGCCAAGATGCGGGCAGCTGACAGTGCTGTGCATGAACCAAACGAAATACACGATATCATGCATAAGCATGTAAGCATTTGCGTCATAATAAATAGTAATAATGTATAGTATAGGTTCTTCTAATGAAACCTATAACAAAGTGTTATCAAAGAGGCAGTGTTTGAATGTTTGAAATTGCGCACATTACTGCCCCCTGCGATGGCACTTGGAAACACAGTAGATTCAAGTAAACTCCCGCGCAGCAGCAAGACACACAGTGAGAGTGACACTGACATGTGCGGTTTATGTTTTTATTAACACTTTTCTTAAAGCCTTTCTGGTCTCCAAGTAAACTTCGCATTAGGGCGGTTTCACATGATTTGTGGCGGATCCTCAGTTTTTGGAAGCATCATGTGGCTCATTTAACATAAATTGGAGCAATTGGAGTACAGTACACAGATCATTTCTATCACTGCAAACTGCGAGCAACTTTTAAACAGATTTTATGGCGATACATCGCTTAGCCAACAATTCCTATGGATAACGCTATACATCAGTTTAAGATACAAGGTCAACCAAAATGGATATAGCTTTAAGAGCATATCCGAGAAACCAGCTTTGAGATTGGTTACAATAACTCCAAACTGACAACAAACTATGACACATGGCAGGTTTATGCGGTGGGACCCTCAGCTCTGGGGCAGTGAATAACGTGAATAACACTCTCTGAACTCGTTGTCTAAAGCACGGAGGCTAACGTTAGCCAGTTTAGCCACGTAGTTGAAGAGCGAGTTAACATACATTAGCTCTTAAGAAAATACTGATTATGTGTGTGGATTTCAAGGGGTTTAATGTTATAATATCAATGCAATAATCTGAACCACTGCCTTAACAAATTGCAGCACTGTGTTTAGCCTGATAGCCCAAGCGAGCTAGCGGCAGAACTTAAACGTATGAATAGGATTAGGATAGCTTAATACTGACGCTTAGCAACAACATGAAACAACATTAAAGACCAGCCCAATAACAGATATGGGAGGCTTGAGCACTAATCACAGGGAGAAGTGTTAACTCGATTTTAGCGGCTTCAACTCAAGCAAGCGTTGTCTAAAACGTGATGCAATGTGCCGCTAGCCTACCTGTCTGATGATGATGTTGGCCACTTTGGCCTCCAAGTTTTGTTTCATCCAGGTGATAAATCCAACTTTCTATATCCTTGGTCATAATCAACTCATTATCAACGTCATCAAAAGCTTCTGGATGCCACACTGGACAGAGAAGCACGCTACACTGACAACAGACTTCAGGCTTGAACGAGGATAAGCGCCATTTCCATCAAAACTGGGAACACCACAGGGCACGGCTTCTTCGCCAGTCCCAGTCCGCCCACAAAAGAACAGCCGCCCTCTAGTGGCCGGGCAGAATAACTGCAAGCTTTCTTCTTTATGCACTTCCTCTTCTTTATGCAACTGCAAACTTTACTTCAGGATATCAACTCATTTAGGGAATAGGGCATGTGTTAATCCATTTGTAATTATAACTTATTTTAAGGATAATATCTGTGGAAAGTCTTAATCTTCGTTTTAATTCAGTGAAGTGGCGATTTTGTGAAGAAAAGTTGGACAAATGCATTTTTTTGTTGTTCAAATTTTGAAGTCGACATATGATAGAGGGAAAGTTCCATTGAGTTCTAATTCACTCCTTTCTTTACTTGGTATAATATGGTTGGCACGGCAAGCTATTGACAATTCACACATATCAAGCGTAGGTGAAAACACTGCTCTCTGGCACTGAAATGCATTGGACTTTGTGATGTCAAATTGTGATGAAATATTGTTTGACTACTATGATAACCTGCCTATAGAGGCAAAAGTGCGATATAAACAGATTTTTTCTTCTTCAATGACACTGCATCGAGTCTATGGGGATTTGTGACATAATGCCGGGATTGTCAATAGGTTGTTTACCTCTACGTATGTCACTTCCTGTGCCCATGTCCACTAAGGAAGTGAAATAATAAACATGACACATTTTTTTAAATCATTTAAAACTAGCCAAAATCTTGTCTAATGTTAAGGCACTTTTCAGCCAGTGAACTGAACCCTAGTTTACCTGTGGTGCCTTACTTTCCCTATTACATGTGATGTGTTGGGGATACAGTAGCTTAAGGGAGTGGCGTGTCTTGACAAATTCCAAATTTTTATATAGTAATTTTTATTATCCAAATATTAGTGTTCCACGCACATTTGCATTATACAAGCAGTTGACACAGGCCAAGACAGTGCTTTTTCTGTCTGTATTTTTCTTTTATTTGGCTCAAGAACAAGACAAAAAAAAAAATAGCCATACCAACATTGACTTATTCATGACAAGTATTTGAAGACTGAAATAGTCTGGATAACAGCCTGGATCTCTGGATCAAGGACAATTATAAATTAGCGCGTGGTAACTTAAAGCATATCTGTAATAAAGGTTTAAGGATGA
>OMNZ01109431.1:0-16866 GCA_900303255.1 Lesueurigobius sanzi | reverse complement strand
AGGTTTAAGGATGAATAGCTTTTGTTAAAAAAAATAAAATAAAAAAATAACTCTGGTAAAAAGAAACAAAAGCATGCACCGCTTAGTAAGAGTAGTGAATTTTGTGAGATAAATCAGACAAAAAGGCACTAACATGGTTGCAGGTTGCATAATGAAAGCATGACAAAGGTATCAGTAGATTCCATATGTGATCAACACTCAGTACATTTACTCAAGTGTAGTATTTTAGATTTTTCCATCAAGTACAATGGTTTTAAAATAACATTAGTATACATTATTGTGGTTACTTTACCCAATCAACTGGTGACAAAAGCATTTCATAATTGTATTTTTCATATAGCTTGAGTGATGTTGAATACAAATATAAAAATAAACATTTCGGGCTAAAAGCAGATGTAAATTATGTATTGTTTTCACATTTCTTCTGTTGTTCAATCATCAAGTCAAATTCTTGTCTTTCCCTAAAAAGACATGAAAAAATATATTTGACTTACACGGTTCATTTAACTTTCATCATATGATTATATTTTCATACCTGTTACTTATATGTCGTCCTTTCATATATTTTTCTTCTGCTTTTGTTAGAGAGATGTTGTCAACTCCAGCAATGGCATGAATTAAAGCCTGTGAAGGGTAATAAGTAGAACAATAGTTCAAAAGAATAAACTAAATATACAGCTGTTAGTTTAGCTTACCTCAGGTAGAAGGACATCCAAGACAAACGGAACGTCATCTATTGATTTCACTTTCTCAAAGCAAGCGTCTGTCTCTGCAGTGGTAGTGTAAAGCTTGCTTAAATACGAGTACACTTGGTCCAGCTGCTCATCATCCTCCAGGTAAATGTTGACAATCCGTCTCCTTCGTCTATTTCTGTCATTAAAGAACGAGTGAAGCCACTTGGACGGCTGCTGGCCACACATTACGGCCTAAAAAAGAAAATTCAAGAACTTTTAATTAAAAAAAATAGAAATCTGAAATTTGAACCCATTATCACTGCTTCTGGTATCTTACCTGTATAATTACTCAGTAGAATTTATACACTGTAAAAACTAATCTAAAGAGATGAGTAAAATGTTCTTGACATAAGATCATTTGACCTTGATTTGAGGAGGCAAGTAAAATTATCTGGAACAAGTCATTTTGCACTAAGAATAAGAAAAAGCTTCTTATTGCATCTAAAATAAGATTAAATTTCTTTTTGCGCTTAAACATTAGGAAACAAACTTTTTACATAAAAAGAGAAAAAATATCTTATTCCATTGGCAGATTTCTGTACTTGTAAGTCAGAATTACTCAAATTAAAGATCAAATATTCCTAAAACCAGAAATTTAGCTTATTTTGAACTTAAAAAAAAACATACCACTAGATGCTGGTCCACCATGCCTTGTTTCACAATGAATTGCACCAATTTCTCATTTGCACGATTATGAGCGGCATGTGTCCGGTCAGGCAGCAACCTCTTCAAATGCTTCATGTCGTCTTCCTGCTCATTAAAGCTGTCTTCAAGATCATCAGCTGGCAATGACCCCTCCCTCACAACAGCATTAGCAAATGTCAGCATTTCTACATTGGCCTGGTATTTTCTTCTCACTGGATAGCCTGTTTGATATATTCATTTGCGAGTTAAAAGGATGACTATTATCCACTACACATAAATGTGCTTCGCAACATGTAAAACTACCTACTTATATCGTGAGCATAATACTCTAGAAAGGACCCAGAAAACGATCCAATTCCTATAATGAATAAAAACAGTTTGTAATGCAGAAAATGGTCTTCATCTGAAACATACAATAGGATGTTGTCTACCTTTACGCGTAATGTAATCCTGTATGAGATCAATAGACCACTGCATGGAGACGTCATATTTTTCTTTGGCTTTACACTGCAACAAAATGAAGAGGGTAAATGCACAGTTCTATATATCATGATGCAATGAAAAGTTACTGTCTACCTACAATAAGCTCATTGAATTCTTCACATTCATATGGTTTCAGAGTTTTCAGAGCCACTACAAACCTTGAGCAGACAACATTTGCCGATTACACAAACATAATTTAAAAATCTATACATTGTACATTACTTACCCTTTCTTTTGTTGAATCAGTTTTTCATCAACAATAATAATACTGGCCCTTTTCATTTTGTGGTTTACACTTTTTACCTGCGTTAAATATGTGAATCATAAACCGAATCAATAAAGTCACTGTCAACAACATTTTGCTCACCATTGCCGGCCAGAAAGGAAAGTTTCGTAACTTATACCACACAAATCCCCCTTTTATTATAGGTGATGATTCTGTAAGATATAGACAAGACATGATACATTCAAGGTGAAATATGGAATTTGTAAGAATACAATATATCACATTTCTTACTTGTCTTCACCATCAAGAAACTTGGAAGATCTTCCTCTTCTTCTTCTTGACTCTCCTCATCCTCTGGAAAGGAGTCTCGCAGCTGTGGTGGTGTCTCATGTATACTTAGTTCTATTGACAGATCTGATGATGGCAAAGACTCATCTTTTTCACAATCGTAAAGCAGAACAAGCAAAGTCACATGATTAGACTTGTGCATCTGTGCACCTTACAGCAGTCAAATACATTAGCAAAAAGAACATCGAGCTAACTATTCTTTGCCAATGCACAAAAATATTAAATCAACAGTGTGTACCTTGCTCATATAAACTCGAACTGTCGAAATTGAATCGTGGTCTACAGCATTGAGTTTGCTCTGTGAAATGTTCTTTTGCTTCCGTTTTTGTTTTACTACCATGATTTGATTGAGAAGGACTGCTGTGTCTTTTGATGCAGGTCTGTTTTTCGAGTAATTGTCTTGGGGTTTGGTTCCTTTTGCGGTCTCTAGGTTTTGATTTGTTGCCTGATGATTCTGTGTCCGAGATCTGAAAAAGATTATAGGAAAACGGGTGTAAGCATAACTTCAAAACAAAACTATAGCAATCACACGGCCGTAACATACCCTTGGCACTTTAGAGCAGCGTCGGGCCAGACCAGACAGGTCTTTAAGTGAATTTGACCTGACTGGTGTAGAGGTTACGCACTCTTCTTGGATCACTTTAATGTTTCTGCTGGATCTCCGTGGAGTACACTCCAGTAGCTCATGGTCACTGTCAGTGGATACCAGGTTACTGGGTGACACGGTGATCGAAAGTGAGGCACCAGGTGAAGTTTTCTCCCTTTGGGGTTGTGTAAAAACCCTTTTCCTTTTTTTGGACTTCCAACGTGAACAATCTAGGTAAACAATTTAACAGAGTATGTCAGAGAACAAGGCAAAGATTCTTCCGTTTTCATCTGTACTCTGTAGTTGAATGCTGCCCTCCTGTGCTGTGGTAAAGATGATCCTTTCCAGTTATGAAGTGGAAAATAAGAGCGCACTGTGTTCAAGTGCTTTTGTGGTTGTAGCAAAGTTAAATAGTGAAAAAAATCACAACAACACACTGCAAATGAGTAGATTTGGGTGAGAAAATAGTCTACAAATCACAACTACTACCTTGCATCTGCTAAGGTAGTTAGCTAAAAGTTGGACCCCCCCCCACAAAACGCTAAGTGGAAGTAAACATGAATTAAAAATAGTAGGGTCTCGGCAACTCGGGCATCAAAACCTCTTCCCAGTTATTCAGTGGAAATACGACATTAGGGGGCGTTCACGTGTATCACATAATTGCTCACATAATTTCGACACCACATGAAGGCACCAGAAGTGTAGGACGTTTCGTTCGTCGTCCAACTTCCTCAGCACTGACAAAGTGCTTTGGATAAAGAACGAAACGTCCTACACTTCAACTACAGAGTACAGATGAAGAATCTTTGCCTACGATGGACAACTCATGTACGACTGAGAACGTGCACAAGCAGAGAACAAGCATTACTAGGTAAAGTAAAATCAAGTTAGTTCACCTGTCATTGTTAGACGAGTCTGAGTGGTCGCTTGGTTAAGCAAAATATCATCAGCCACATGACACAAACATTAAAGCTCCTATAGCGTTAATATCTTTGGCCAACACCAGCACCACGCGTCAGAAAACTACTTTGGTTTTAAATCCAGTTATAAAACACACTGTTACCAAACATGTAGAAACAAAGGCAACACGTTCTCCTTCCGTTAATCTGTACTTCTAAACTGGGAAAGATGGTCGAAATATACACAGAAACATCCAAATGACCGTCGGAGTTTGTTGTTTTCTTTTACTTCCAGTCTTTTCTTCCTCGTTCTTGGCACTTGACGGAGAAAGAAAGCTGGGGTTTTCTAGCGCCCCCTTATGACTCACGCCGGTATTAACGCGCTTAGAGCATTTTTTCCCCTTTTTTTCCCCCCTCATTTTCTCTCCTTTTTCAACTTTCAAAATACGTTTTCACTAGCTGTTCTGATATCTGATGTTTCTGGGGTATCATCATTATCGAACACGTTAAACCAATCGTCAAGAGTCTACTGAAAAGGTTTGTTTTTTTAACCAAACAGTTTGTAAACGCGCGACTATCACTATCACACTGTCCAGCAGTACCCTACCATTCACGGCAGAGGGCGCTGTGTATCTACTCGTGCTTTTTGAGTGCGCACAAGACAGTCCAATCTGTGAAAAGTGGTCTAGGCTAGTCAGTTTACGCAGTTTCAGAAACGATTTCAATTTGATCTTGGTCTATGCCAATTAAGATGTAGCCCATACACAAGAAAATTAAGCCACAGCAACAGCATCGCCCATTCTGGTTTTGTCTTTTTTGTGGATGCCTGTAAAGATTTCATTTTCACATGTCCTCCGAACTGAAAGCTATATGTCTATACGATAAACCATTGATTAGATATTATAAGCTAATAATTAGTTGATATTATGCATTTATTAATTATGAAATATCATAGTTTAACAGAAGAAATATGCAATCTTGTTAATGAGATCACGGGGGTCATTTTTTGCTGTGCTGTATGAATGTGGCGATTTGGTGCGGACGGAGAGAGAGAGAGAGAGAGAGAGAGAGAGAGAGAGAGAGAGAGAGAGAGAGAGAGAGAGAGAGAGAGTTCCGCCTTCATCCAGATGTGCAGCGCTTGCCTCTCGCCTGTTTCTGTTGCGCACTGATGGAAGAGCGCATGGATCCACAAGTCCACTGGAAGGCTATACAAAATCTCATCTCATCCGATACTGATAGGCTATACGTTTTACAAGTTAGTTAAATCCAAGTACTGATGACATATCTGTTTAAGGATCTGTTTTGTGGGACTCCCATCGTGGATGCGGTTTTACCTGTCCAGCTTCACTCTCTACCCAAAAGCTGAGTGGGGAGAGACCCGCGATGTCAGTCCAGGCACTGCGCTGTTCGGCACGGAGCCTCATTACGCACACGACAACACGCTGCTGATGAGGAGCGGTGGAGAAGAGAAGGCACTCTACTCTGGAAAGCACAATTTTGGATTTGACTTTTTTTTTTTTTTGCCAAGGACTGGGGATTTTACTGGTCATCCACATGCGCTTGGAAGCCTACCACCAGACTGAGGAGAGCCGTCTGCAAGGGCGTGTAGTTTAGGATATACAGGCTATTTTTTTTAATGTGAAGGAAAGCGTACGGGTATTTTACCCATCTCCTCCAAAAATCACCTCCATCATGACTTCACTGTCGGGCACTAAAGAGAGGACTGGGAGCAGCAGGGGCAGAAAATATGGGGTAGGTAATCAGTTGCAGGACGCGTGTTTATTGCACTTTTAAAATATTTTGTGTCGTTTGCCCTTTACCACTCATTATCATTCGTCATCATTAGCAAATCCAAAAGATCTACATCAGGCACTACATCCCCTGTCACCATAGTCACAGGCTTCTTTTATAACTCACTATGGCTTCTGTTCACCCACTGAGATGATTGAATGGAGCCCACCTTTGCTTATTATAGCCCATCAATTAATTGTAATAACCTAATTGGTGCTATAGCCATTTGCGCCACCACTGTAACATTGGTACTAAAAAGGCATACAGTCTTTTTGAAGTGACAGTGATCCTCTTAACAATGTTGTATAATTTTAGGCAACAATCAACCACCCATGGTACCTGTTTTAGTCCATGCTCATTCATTTTCATCAATTTTCTGAAAGAGAGAGCTGGAGATCCTCAAGGGGGGTTGAAAGTAGCCTGCTTCAATCTCTGAGGTTTCAACAATCAGCAACCTCCAACCTTTGCCTCCAAATTGAAAATGCCTAAAATAAGAAGGGAAGTATTAAGGTGGCAGAGTGCCAAATAAGCAGTCAAAGGATAAACAACACAAGTAAATTAAGTTTTTTATTGATAAGGTAAGGATCTTTCATGTCTCCCACAGGTACCCGACACATCTCCTACCAAATCCTCTTCTTATTTACCGGAGACTTGGTACCGCAAAGTGTATGATGAAGGCAGCCGCTCTGGCACCCGCCCCGCTCCCGAGGGTGCTGGTTCCATGCCGAGCTCCACAGGCACCCCGTCCCCCGGCTCTGGGATCTCCTCTCCGGGATCTTTCTCTGGATCTCCCGGGACCATCTCTCCAGGGATCGGCACAGGATCCCCGGGTTCCCTCGGAGGTTCCCCTGGATTCGGGACTGGATCGCCGGCGTCGGGCAGTGGGAGCTCCCCTGGCAGTGAGAGGGTGATATGGTGCGAGAATTGCAATGCCAGGCTGACTGAGCTGAAACGGCAAGCACTGAAACTGCTCATCCCTGGGCCGTACTCCAACAAGGTAATCAACTATTCCTGCTACTTCTATGCTGGCAACTAGGGATTAATCTAACAAGCAATTGTCAACAATGACTTTTTGATTAGTTGACTAGTCAGGCAATTCTTTTCCAGTGCTCTTTCAAGATCTTTCATCAAAATGTAACCAGGATAAGGTGAAACATATGCCAACTGGACACCACTTGATTGAGAATATACTGTATAACATGCAATTGACTCAAAATGGAATCTGGCTCATAATCTCAAAATGTTAACAGTTCATTTGCAATAAAGGCTTTGATTAATGAACAATTAATTGATTATTGAAATAGTTGTCAACTATTTCAACAATCAATCAATCAATCATTCCTGGTAAAAGACTCAGACTGAGAAGACTTACATAAAAATGTAAATGTTTTACCTGTCTTTATCCCCATGAGATAAATCTCAAAACGAGGATCTAATCAGAGCAGCATGAGCCCCATTCTGAAGGTCACTAGATCCTCTGGAAAAAAACAGTTTGGAAATAAATATACAAAAATACATAAAGACTCATCCTTCCACAATCCGAAATTGAGGTTCTGAGCTTTCAAATGACGAATGGCATGTTCACCTATTATGAAAGTTGTACTAAGAGCATCCTACAGAAATTTTCTTTAAGTTTACTCTCTTCTCAACGGTGTCACTTTAGCTTCATGTGGCAAAATGTTTAGAAACATACCATTTTTGTGCACCTTTTGCAGCCACAATTAATCGTAATAATAATTGACCAATTAATCAGATTCCAAAATAAGTATTTGTTGCAGCCCTACTTTGCAACACTGTATTTGTCATAAAACCTGTCAGAGTCTGTTTATGGTCTACATTAATGGTTTTCAACCTGTCAATAATCCTGTTGGAGGCATATTTTCTGTGTAATTTGAATGGAAATTGTACCATGTGGGGGTCACGAAACGCCAGCAACAGTGATACTGGGGTCTAAAAAAGGTTGAGAACCACTGGTCTACATGATGATTATAAATTACCAAATTAACTGATGATTTTTTCCATAGTGGATTATTTCACGATGAATTTGATTAGTTCTTCCAGCCCTAGTGAAACTCTTTTTTACTTTACACTTTTAATGAGCAGTGTTGTTTGTGCTGTACAAAGTTTTATTAACTGTAGCATTTCTGTAGGATTGGACACAGATTAACTGGTTGTCTCTGAGTCAGTCATGTGTTCATTGTCATATTGTGTAATAGGCACAGTTATTGTTGTCAATAATTGAATCAAGTCTCCCTTGATCAGTTATGGTACAGCCAGCTAGTCCCAGTGAAATAAACTCAAATATGAAAGACCACCACATTCTCTGTATGGCTGTAAGCTGCATGTTTGCATTTCTTTTGTGGCAGATGGCTTTCTGGGATAAAATGAAAGACTTGTCTTTCTTCTCAATGTAGTCTTTATAATCAATCAAATTCAATTACGGCTACTGTATTTGGAGTCCATGGGAACGTCATGAGATCACGTTGGATTCAGACTTCATTATTTTATTATTTATTATTGGCTAACTTGCACTAACTAACTATTAGTCATGCTTAGACAACATGAAAACAGCACCACTCAATAACACAAACGTGCCACCAGGGTCTTTGAGTGCTGGCCCAAGCTTTTGATGAATGGTGGGCTGAGTGAAGTATGAAATGTAAAATTCATGCCAAAATAACTTCCAAAATACAACACCAGGCTCTTGTTGTGGTGCCTCCGGAAGATAAAAGAAAAACTCCTCTGAAGAGTCCATTCTCTCCAGCATTTCACAACAATAGGATCTGGACCGAATCAATACACATGCTGCAAATGCTACTGCAGTTGGTGCTAAATTTACAGATAAAACATATATTAAAAATACATATATTAAGATGTAGAGTCCTGATTTTAGTTATACAAAGAAGTAAGATAATGGGTTTATCAAATGGACATGACATCTTACAATTACGAGGGAGTGTTAATGAGGAGTGTCAGTGGGCACGCACTAATGAAAGTGTTTCTGGCGAGGGCTCTGGCAATTAACATTTCTCTACTGCAGTTACCGTTAAAACACACTCAAGTCTGTTCTTCTCAGTTGCATGTCGCATGTCGTAGCGATGTCGCATTTGCATGTGCGGTCATCATCCTCCACTACCACGTACACAATTTGAGGATGAATATGCAAAGTTTGATAGTACTATAATGGGCGGAGCAGTGGTGTCAACAGCCTTAGAACTTAGCCCAGGGTGAGACAATAGAGAGGTAACGAGCCATATTAAGTATGACTAGGCTAAGCTGTTTTCCTACCTTTAGTACCAAGAGAGGAGGGACTTAGAGGTGAACTCCTCCTTCTGGTTTACTCTTAAGAGATCCACAGCGTGCTCAAGTTGTTATTAAGCTGATGACGATCTTTGGACTAAGATCGAAACGTCCTACACTTCAACTACAGAGTACAGATGAAGACTGAAGAATCTTTGCCTACGATAGTACTATAATGTTTATTTTTTGTCGCATGCATGGGACTTCATCACTTGCCCTTTTATTTACAGCACAGTAAAAACATGATAATAGGATGGAAATAGTCTGGTAACTAGAGATAACAAATTGTAATGCTTTTGCAGGGCTCCTTCCATATTACAAATAAAGTACATTTTCTGGTAATTGACTGTTTAATTTGGGTTAGGGTCAATATTAGTATGAAAGAAATGAAGTATACCTCCTGTTTCCATGTAATTACCATAGTTACAATTTTTAGTTTCCACGCTACATCCATATTATCATGCTATTAGTATGAAGTAGGATAGGGATCTCCAACCAGTAGCTTGCCAGTCCTTTCTAAGTAGCTCGCCAAAGGATTTGTACATTTCTTCATACACTTCATGAGTCACATTTTAGATGCATTTTTGTTGTTCTGAGCAAAATCTCCAAACATAGCAAAGTGTGAAGCAGAAACTACTGGCAGTCTTAGAGGCCCAGTTGCGCAGGTTTCTTTGAAGTATAAGTAGCCATTTTTGTTACGCAAAAGTAGAAAAAAGGTTGGAGACCCCTGAGGTAGGATATAGTAGATATAGTGCTACCAGTTTGTCTTTCCTCGTTTTGCCCAATGCAGGTGGTTTGTGTGTCAGGGAAAACTATAATGTCCTTGTAGCAATCTAATCTTCCTTTCCTCCACAAAATGCTCTGCAGCCGTGTGGTTTCTCACGTTTGCAAGGCTGAGGGCTACCCATTGAAGTGCTGTACTGTCAGCACAAAACTTATTCCCAATGGACTTTGCCACCTGACCTGTCCACTGCATGAATGAAAAATCCAACCCCGGTTTAAGTGCAGTCCAGCAGCGTGAGATCAGCGTGTATTAATAATACATTGTATGACATGTCTGACCTGTGGATGACTCAACGCTGTTTACCTAATGCTAATTGTATGCTAACAGTGACCTTCACAAGTGCTCGTTTTGTTGATGCCATTTTGCTTCTGCTTCTACAACCTCCAACGTGCATAACTGATAATCTTTCTGTCAACTACAAATATCTAATCTTATTGAAATGCGTTCATGTTTAATTTACACAAAACTGCAATTCATTAAATTACTGTCCACTGCCACTGACTATTTTTGATTCTACTGTTGCCAGCAATACAAGCCATGCTCCTTTTGGCTGCCTTTGGGTGAGGTGAGGTGAGCCACTCACAGCAAAGACATTTTTCAAATATTTTCAACGATAAAAAATATCTGGAATGGAATAAATGCTTGTATTTTATTTTATTTACGAGTGAAATGTTACACAGTTTTCCTTTAATCTTCTGCTTGTTTTAGTGTAGTAACCTGTGATCAGAGCTTTTCTCATCTACTATTGGCCTTTTCTTCCTGCAACAAAGCCCTCTCCTGCATACAAATACTTTTTCTTTTCTTCATGCCTATTGCATCTCTCATTGGATGATACCATTCATGCCTTAGTCTACATCCACTACAGAATGAAGATTATTTGTCACAAAGTTGAATGTATTGCATATCAAGATATATTTTAATGATACAGTGAGATTTGCATTCTTATAATTAAACCAAAGTGAAAATGCAGTCTGGTCAGGTTGTACCAAAGACACTGAAAAACAAAGGTGACAGGTCACATCGCCAGAGGCTTGGTTTTAACACAAGATGTAAGTATAGGATTCAAAAGCACATCTGGGCACACAGCTGTGCCTTCTTTAAGAGAGTACTTCAGGGTCTGCAGAGAGTGGTGTGTGTCCGTGCAGATGTCAGAAGTATTTATGTTCTCAAAACATGAATGAATGGAGTAAGATCTGCTTTTGGTTTGTCCAGTTCAGCTCTGGAAAGTGGGTCAGTTTGTGGATGTGTATTACTGATGTTATTGGACTATAATGTTTGTGGAACTGGCTGGTTTCAGTTTTGTGGATATCTATTATTATAAAGTTTACTTAAAAGGCCTAAATGTCATATAACATGCCCATAATTAGAAGACATGTTTTATTATGTTTACATCAACCAACAGGCACATGCTATCTGTGTTTATAATTGGAGTATACAGCGCATGTGCAGGCACCAAATATATCCTAAAAAGGGCACGAGTATGACTGCAGTTTGACTAAGGATCATTGAAACGAAAATAATGTTTTTGTTTCATGTCTTTGAATTAAACAAATCATAGAAAGCTATTACTATGATTTTTATTACTAACTTTCATATCAAGGTAGAGATACAAGTCTGTTGGATTAATTTAGTGTCCTTATAAGCCATCTAACCTCAGAGGAGGGTGTTTTACTGCATTAAGGTGTTAGATGACCATCTGCTCAGATTCTGCTACTAGGGCTGGGAACCTCACGATTATAGATACTTGATACATGGCTCACGATAACGATAATCTAGCGACATGTCGAGACTGCTGTTTAAGACCCAGCTCAGCTAGGGAAAGGGGAAGGATGGTAAAACTAAAGTTATAATTTATTTTAATAGGAATGTAAATTTAAAAGTTGACAAAATTAGCAAAACAGTTCAAACTAAGATTTGATGACAAACAAAGACGATCTTAACAGAGTGACGCACACAAAACCCAACCAAAGATAATTATAAAAAACGAAATGAATAGAATTAGCCAAACAAAAACAGTCGACCACAATGTCAAACTAGAGCAGGGGTGGGGAACGTATACGGCCCATGAGACCATTTCACCAGGCCCCCAAGGCATTTTTCATATTTAATATAGTGTAATTCACTGCAGCCTATAGAAAGATGCAGCTTATTTAAAGATTTCTACAGGCTAATGGCCACTAGTACAAAATCCAAGTCACAAGTGACATCACATTCAGGTCACATTCAGACACATGATTAGCGGCTGCTGCTGGCGGTGCCAAGTTGCAGAGAATTTTATGACACCTATCAATCACACAGTGAGCTGCATCCATCATGGCGTTTCCCAGTCAGTCAGAAAAGCCAGAAAAACACGGAAAAGAAAAGGTGTGACGTCATGTGAATTTAACTGATTAAACAGTGACAAAAAAACACAGAATGAATTTGCAGGAGGCGGGTCCTTTTAAAGGTGTGGCTGCTTGGGTGGAATCCCAGGGTTGGCCAGACTTTGGGGTGACACACCATCCCAGAAGGAGGACCCCCAGCCATTCAGGAGTCAAGCTCATGATGGAGCACACAAGATGGCTACACACAAAGACTAAGACCTGACTTGGACATGACGAAAAGCAGCCAAATATCAGATTGAAATAGGTTAGGTCCTCACTCATCCAAATCAATTCTTTGATTCATTGCCAACTGCATACATTCTGTGTCTAGCTGGTCATCAGGACCATGTACCTATAAATAAATATAAATATGACACCTGACTCACTGAAAATGGGCCTTTGATCTTCAGGTGTCAGGGGCAGATCACTTCAGCTACATTTAAACACACACACACACAAAACAACAACAACAACAGCAACAACAACAGTGCTTGGTATCGGTATCGCGTCGTGCTGCAAAATATCACGATGTGTTGGTGGAAATATACATATTATCACACCCCTGGCCGCAACAGTTGCCCAGACAGCGACCTGGCAACACATGTAACGCGCATACACATCTCCATCGGCGCTAATGGGCGGCTCATGGCTGTGTGCGTGTTGCTGATAGGCGAGGAGAGAGTGAGAATATATGGTGCTCCTGAGGTCCCGTGATGCCGCGCGTTAAGGCAAGGGGGGGGGAAAGTATATAGAGGGAGGGTGTTGAGGAGAGATATCATGCGTCTCTTATGCCTCTCAGGTGTGAAAGGCATTACCATATAAAGAGGTGGCATCATCAATAACAGCAGACTGTGCGGATGGACAGATTCTGTGGAGGGAGGAGGGAGAGATGCTGATGGAAGCAGAATCCAAAAAGGCGTCTCGGTGGCTTTGTGTGTTAATGTCAGGTTTGCCCACACCCCAGATCACGTATATAGGGGAGCGGGGCTTACAATATCACCCATGACAGGTTCGTTCTGTACGATGTGATACCTGTCTTTTTTTTTTTTATGTAATCAGAGTGATTCTATTCATGGGTCCTGGAGGGAAATGAGGACGTCGTTTTAGCAATTTTGGCGAGAGACTGTGGCCAAAACCCTTTTTTTTCCTTTCATTTTTAGGTTTGAACTAGTGTTGAGCTATAGGCTCTTTAGAATGTTGTGATGTCCTTGAACACAGCCTATTGTAAATTTAAAGGCCATTTTCTCAAAGTGCAGTTTCTCACATTGCAACAAAATCTCTATAGCTAGCTTGTATTGACACCATATTCTCCAGTCCATTAATTGAGTTTTGAAACTTTTTTTTGAATTAGAATTTTTACGTCTATTTAGACTAATAACTAATATATCAACACAATATAGCCCTACATTTGCCATTTATTTCACTCTATCCATGAATAATATTTGGTCGTCAAAAAATATGGCTATTTTATTCATAAAATGCCTTGTTTTGTTATAAAAACTTTAAATGAAAGAAAACAAAAGTGAAACATTGATACAGGGTTTATACAAGTAGCAGCAAGTCAAATTGCATTTAATACCATTTTAATGGCCAAATACTTCATTTTTAATGCCATATATCGGTCCATATTCAATATTAATTTCCATATTCAAAAGAAAAATTTGATAGAATAGAGACATTTTCAACAGTGTATAATTTCTGCCAAAACTGCAGTATAGACCCTATTTTTGTAGTAAAAGTTGAACAATGTCATTATTTTCCAAGAACTTTTGATTTAATGCCTGTTTGAATTCTATGTAATGCTTTTTAATGACATTTAAGGCCTTATTTTTGACACAGTTCATTTAATGACTTTTAATGCTTTTTAATGCCCCGCGGAAACACTGCGATACAAATTTATTTCTTCCCGATTCACCTACTGTGTCCCGCCTTAACAATTTAAAACAAAATATATCTTTAGAACAATCAAATGTCCTCACAATGGTGCCCATAACACGAAAAAGTGACTGAAATACACGGAGAGAAGATTTTCTATGGTTCTGGAATACATTCTCATTCGCTGTACCCCTGGGAAAAGGCCTGTGGTGATTTGAAGTACTCTGGTATTGTTAGCCCTGTGATAGAAGCACTCCTCTCAGCAAGTGGCTCAGGCGACAGTCTCTAATGGAAGGCTTTACTCGTTCATGTACGGTTTATCTTTGTGCCAGGTCTACTTTACTAAATATCACTGTCCAGAGTGAGCCATCTGGCTGTCATATATAGTTTCTTACAGGATCAGTGGAGTAAGAAAAATGTGTCTTAGGTAGGGCTGTTCATCAAATGTGTCATTGATTCGTGATTATAACCAATGATTACTAAAATTCTATGATCAATAAGAAAAATGAAGTAACTGAAATGAATAGGATGTGTTCACATTATAGAATTTTCAGTTGGAGCAGGTGCCAATACAACTCTATGGGAAAGAAACAGTTTAGGTCTGAACCCAATATGTATTGTCACTATGTCACCAAAAGTGAATTACAGTGGCTTCTGGTAAATTATGCTATATTACCATAAATACTGCTTTTATCCTCCTTTTATTATGTCTACTTTCTAAAGTAGTAGGAGTGGTCCACTTTTGGCTATAATAAGGACTAAAGTGTATGTTTAACAGTCAATGCTTATCTTACTGATAGAGGCCAAAGTAAGTTTACCATGAGTAGTCTAAACAAAATCCACAGAATGTAAATCACACACAGCCTTAAAGGCAGGCCTCCAGCCAGAAGCCTGTACTGCCACTGTAGCACTTTGGCCAGATCCTTATGCACACTGAGATCTGACTGAACATTTGTGTTTGCACATCATTCTGCATACAATAAAACAATAAAAGTGAGATAAAGTAATTTATGATGCCAATAATATTGATTAACTGTTATTTACCGGCTTGATGTAATTACTTTTATATCATTGCGTTACATTTATGGTAAAAAATAGTGTCAACTTACTGTATATAGCACTGTTCCACCTACACCACATACTCTCTCATTCACAGCAGTGTACACAGACACTGGAGGGAAGGTGGTGAAGTGCCCACCTGCCGTAACCGGGATTTGAACCCCCAACCTTCTGATCATGGGACGACCCGCTCTACCATCTGCCCCACTGTCAGCCCACATTTTTATAAATTATTAATTGAAGGTAAATCATAATACAAGTTATCATTAATAATCTTCAATTCATTATACTGAGAGACATTATACTGAGAGACATTATACTGAGAGACATTATACTGAGAGACATTATACTGAGAGACATTATACTGAGAGACATTATACTGAGAGAAAATGTTATGTTCATTTCTCTTGGTTCTTAGATGGTAGTACTGTGTCTTTTCTCTTTTTATTTAATATTTGATTTAACCAAGTAAATACTCATTGAGATTTAACAAGAGTAACCTGGCCATGGGACCAGTTCAGGATCGTGATGTCATATCGCAAAGTATTATGGGATTTGCAGCAGGTTTTTTCCATAATAAACTAATGGAGGTTTTTCAAAGGGGAAATACTGGAGTTATTGTTCACATAAAAAAACATTTTAACATTAGAGTGTGTTAGACGCATTTACCACAGCTTTTCCACAGCTTTTTATCCTGGCGGATTTCCAAGATAACAGTGAATTTTCCCGAACTCTATACAGGATAATGATCTCAAGAAGGCCCAAACCGTCATCAGGGACACCTCACATCCAGGACACTCCCTCTTTCAATGACCTCCTTCAGGCAGTAGGTACAGGTCCATTAAGACCAGGACAAACAGATTTAAGAACAGTTTTTATCCAAGTGCAGTTACCACACTGAATGCTGTCAGATGTAACCGACCATAGGCCTATTGGCTGATGAGTGTGTCATGTGTCATTTTAAAGAATTAATTGCCTTTTAACATTTATTGACATTTTTTTGTTTTGGAATACACCAACTGGACTTAAAATGTCGTGCTGAATGTGGTGAGGGCGAGTAAGTGATGGTCGGAGGGCCCACAGGCGCAGATCGACAGCCTCACTTCTAGCACGTATGGAATATGGCGTGAATGAATAATGACTTTTTTTTATATTGTGTCTTTCGTTCAATAGCATTCTTACAATCACACTTACAGCTTCGTAGAGAAAGAAAAAGACACTTCTTTTTTTTTTTTTTTGAACACCCAGTGCACAATAATCATAATAAAATAATAAATAAATAAATAAAATAAACACATGAAAAATGTATACATTCGTATATGCACATACATATACATCCATATAACTACAACTACGTTTTGTTTTCAACTACTATGTATGACCAAACATCCTGGCTTGTTTTTTTTTATTTTATTTTTTATTGATTTTTTCCCTCCATTTAGTCATTTATTATTTATATAGTTATTTATGCCAACCATCTTGTTTTAAAGAGATTCATTTTTCCTTTCATCTTATGTGTTCCTTTTTCATTTTCATACACATGTTCAATTGATTCAAGCCATTTCTTTAGATTGGGCGGTTTTTTTCCAACTCCGTGTTATTTGTTTAATGGCTGTAATTCTCAACACCCATATAATATAATTATTTTCTTTTCTTAAACATTTTGGTTGTATACCCAGCATAAGGTGGTGTCGTTCCAAATTGACGTCCCCATTACAAATTTGCTTAATTAAATTGAAAAATTGGGCCCAATATGGTTGGATTTTCGAGCAT
>OMNZ01109430.1:0-53523 GCA_900303255.1 Lesueurigobius sanzi | reverse complement strand
AAAGGCGTTTTCCGCATTACTCTTCCATACAGCATCTCCTTGTGTAAAGTGCGCTGAATAGTTGAACATTGCACAGTGACACCATCTGCAGCAAGTTGATGTTGTAGGTCTTTGGAGCTGGTCTGTGGGTTGACTGTGACTGTTCTCACCATCCTGCGCCTCTGTTTATCTGAGATTTTCCTTGGTCTGCCACTTCGGGCCCCAACTAGAACTGTGCCTGTGGTCTTCCAATTCCTCACAATGTTCCTCACAGTTGAAACTGAGAGCTTAAATCTCTGAGATAGCTTTCTGTATCCTTCCCCTAAACCATGATGTTGGACAATCATTGTTTTCAGGTCATTTGAGAGTTGTTTTGAGGCTCCCATGTTGCCACTGTTCAGATAAGATGCAAAGAGGAGTAACACTTACAATTTGCTTGTGTATGGAGGTCAAGGGTCACTGAGGTTACCAAACCAATTTTGAGTTCCAATAATTAGTGCTAAAGGTATTAAAATCAATAAAATGCAAGGGTGCCTAAATTTATGCACATGCCTAATTTTGTTTAAATAATTCTTGCACACTTTCTGTAAATCATATAAACTTCATAAATTTCACTTCTCAAATATCACTGTGTTTGTCTCCTATATGATATATTTAATTGGAATTTTTTATCCGAAAACTAATGATTTATAAAGGAAAATCATGAAAATTTACAGGGGTGCCCAAACTTTTTCATACCACTGTATATGGGAAATTGGAAATCCAATGACCATTTACTCAAAACCATTCACTCAAAATGCATTTTTCGCACATCTACTTTTAAGTAGCTCCTATAGACTACAAAATTTCCAGTCTTGGACTTAATATTTTGATGGCTTATTCAGAGGGATTTTTCAATATTTAGTTCCTAACGTGATCTATAGAGTTTTGAACCCCAAAAAACAAGGCGAAATTTGAACTTTTACAGATTTATTCACCAATTACTACAGTAGCTTATTCAAAAACTGAACAAAATATACAAAAAAAAACTTGCAATACATTTTTTTCTCATAAACATGTGAGTAATCTACAAACGTTTCATATTGACATCCCTCAATTGCATTTTTGCCCATATTCACCTGCAGTGTCTCGCCTTAAGGGAGATGTCCATGTCGGCAGCACATCCCAATTTCTGAGCCGAGAACCAGTTGCAGGGAAGCCTGGCGTCACCAGCCTCCATGTATGAGATACATTGGAAGACAGTCTGGGATTGCACTGTTGGCTGGCTTTTCAAAGCCGTTGGCTGGCTTTTCAAAGCCGTTAATTGTATTGTAATCTGTATATTGTGAATTGACTATGTTGGCAACTTGCACTATTTGAACTGTATCTGGATATGTATGTTTAATGTTTGTATTGTTGGTGCAGCCATCTTTGTAATGTAACTGCACATTGTCCTTTAAATAAACTAAACTTCAAACTTCAAATTCGAGACTAGAGGCGGGACTAACAAACCCATCGTAAACCAATCAGAGAAACACGGATGTGACACAGTAGGAAGAAAAAGAAAAGCCTTCTGAGCAGCCAGTTGTTTTAAGGATTTAAGGACGCCTCACACATGACAGCGAGGGGGTCATTCACTCCATGCTGATGGTGGTAAGCCACATTTGTAGTTTCCCCTGGGGCCGACTGACAGAAGCGAGGCTGCTCACATCTGCACCCTCTGACCACCATCAACCACTCACACATAGGCATTGGGTGAAGTGTCTGTGCAGGGATTCTAACCCTCGATCTTCCCATCATGAGACGACCCGCTCTACCATCTGCGCCAGTGTCGCCCCATTCAGCTCATTCAAAAACCGAAGATAAGGCAGTGCTCCGTTGCCATCTTGACTAGTTTGCCGACTAGCTGAAAATGACGGATCGCTAACTCCCTCCTCCCATGCTGTGATTGGTCTGGGAGCATCCTCACCAGAGTTTCTTCAAGACTGTCTTGCAATGTATCTCATACATGAAGTCAGGCTGGTTTGTCAGGCTAGTTGCAGGGGTCCATCTCAACTGCTATGAATTGATACAATATACACTGATAAAGAGTCAAATTAGCCAGTTTGTGCTATTACTTCTGTTGTGCGATCCACTGGTCTATGTTTGTCATCACCAGGTGGCTCTCGTGACGAAGGTTTGCATTGTTGGCCTTTACAGCGCCAATCTCTGAGCGCAACGAGTCGACCTACAAACAAAATGCAAAGGTATGACTTTCCAAACAGCAACTTCCCACTTAAAACCAAGCACAAACAATATTTTTATTACATACTGTATATATTTTTTGCATAAAATATACATCTGCCCTGCGCACTGTCCTATGGAGGTTATAAATGCGCGAGCCATAAAGGTTAAAACAGAATAAGTGTGCCTCTAATCGATAGGCTGCAAGGCGAGGGTGAAAATGAATGTCGTAAATAGAGCATATAATACAGGGCAAAATTAGGTAAATTGAGAATAATGCGGGATGAAAGAGATGGCATTTGCGGACAGGGATATAAATAGTTGAATGGGTGGAGTATTAGGCAGGTGCAAAGGAGAAAAAATAGAATGGAGGGATGGGGGGGGGGGGGGGGGGCAGACGGAGGTGAAAATTGGAGGGGAGTGAAAGAGCGCGTGTCTGTTGTGAAAAGTGAGATGGGTTGGCACTGGACAAACTGCTGACTTTTTCATTCGGCGGGGCCTTATCGCTGGGACCTTTCCGGGCCTCGACTCTCGGGACCCTGACGTATTATTCTTATCGCCATGGTAACACCTTGATATACTTTTACCATCTCCCTACAAAGCTCGGGGTAGCGCCTCAGAAAAAAAAAAAAAGTTTCCAATATGTGGGCTGTGATTTGAAGGAGGCCCAAAAAAGGCATGTGATTAACCTAAAATGTGAGAAAATAAAAAATCGACTGCTGTGCGCGATAAATTATGTGCGTGTGACCTTTGAATGCGTCTTACTGTATATGCCAATTTATTTTATGTTGATATGAATCTAGAGCTAAATGCTGGGTAGATAGAGTCTCTTTATACAGTATTGCATTTAATGTCTAGTGTGACTTTGCCGATAATTTCCGAACTGACAAATTTATGGCTCCCTAACTTCATGTGGCAAGACTAAATAGCAATTCGTGGTGCCTTTCCCAAAGTGCAATGTGAAAATAACATATTTTAGTTACCATACTGGGAGAAAATGAAGGCCTACACTGTGTACTTTTGGTGGTTTGTGCTTCTTTTCTACCATCTGTTCCAACACTTTGCAAGTGGGTATAAGTCAGTGAGATGGGCTGCCACTATTGAGATCCTGCAGTCATTTATATCAATGAGCCCAGTCTCTGGTATTTATAGTCCAGTGATGAAACATTTGGGCCCTTGCCATAGAAATTAACAATCAGAAACTAAAATATTCTAACTTTTGATTGGTCAAAAGCCATCAGAGTCAAGTCCATTACAGTAAAATGGTCTGCAAGCATATTAAGCTGTTAAGCATTAGGAGAATTGGCGAGATGCATAAAGGCTAGGTTCAAATTATTTATGATTGAGCAAGTAATAAACTTAGTCCATTTGTGGTGCTGCTTTGATGCTTGTAAATATATAGAAGTGCCCAATTTCCAGACAAGGACTGAAGCTCCAATAGTTTGGTTATGTCATTTCCACCCCTTAGATTCATAAGGTTGGATCTAACATTTTTGTCAAAATTGAGTTATTCACATATTCCTATTTCTGGACCCCTTCTGTACTCTAAATCAGATTGCTGCATTTTTTAGGTTTCTATGAGTACATTACCAATTTCCATTCTTTTATATGAGTGGCCAAAACTTTAAACCTAAATATCTCAGAAGTACCGGTGCTTAGAAAGCAGATTGAACCTTATAATACTAAGGGGACAAGTTATTTTTCCACATTGAAAAAGAACTCTGAAGCAACAGAACTGTGAGGTTTTTAGTTTGAAGCGTTTCCTTTACGCTTTAGGCGAAAAATTCGATGGGCATGAAATAAAACGACAGAAACTGCGGCTAGTGACACATAATCAATAATTAAAATAGCAAAGAAGTCCACTTTTAATTGGATTCCCAGCCAGCATTGTCCGCGTTCGAACAAACAAAGCAATCAAGAAGTACTGTGAGAATGAGAAATTAGATCAAGCAACTCATTCAATTCTGAAGCCTTAACTGAGTCAAAGCATCAATTGTAATTATATTTGTCAATATGAAATACATTGGATGAATCCCTTGTTGAATTCATTTCAGTTTTCCTCCTACAAATCATCATGGCAAAGCGGCCACCGTTGTAAATTAACTGGCCCACACTGCACATTAAAGGCACCACCAATATTAATTATATACACAAAAATGAAATCATACCAATCAAAAAGCTGCGCCCACAATGCATCTGGGCGCACTTAGGGACGTACACACAGCGGTGGGATCTGCGGCGTGGCGTAATGACAGTAATTACCTGTGGTCCCATATTAACATGTCCCCACTGACTGTGCGACTGCCGCATGTAAATCGCTGGGCTAGTCTGATGTTGTGATTAGGACTAAATTACACCCCATCAGCCTGTTTCCACCGGTGTCAGGGGAGCGGGAGAGGGGCAAGAGACAGGGGGGGTTGGGGGCGCCCTGACAAGAAGGGGACATTTGCAGAAAGAAAGGTAAAAGGACGACGCGCGGTGGGGCGGGTGGGAGTCGGAATGAGCGGCACACCTGCTTAACATTTAGATTGGTTTTGTAGCACAAATATTTTAGCAGATGATGGGGGGTAAAGGGGCCAACAAAACGCATTTGGGGAGCGCACTTAAAACCGAGTTTAGCGATACGCACCGGACCTAGGAGTTGATTACGGGGCTGCTGGTAAAAAATTTGGAAATAGTTTCAGCGGCGTCGGGAACAAAAGTGATCGTTTTGATTATTCCATCACGCCAGGCAGAGATTGTGCAGGCCATATTCAGCGACAATGGACTTACATAGGCTTTCTCAGAGCTTATACATCTAAATGAACTTCCATGACATACCACGCGGCCTACCTGCAGAGAGAAAAATGATTTTGAGGAGGAGTTTAGCAGTTAATGGATTTTCCATCTATTCTGTTCTCCATAGTGCAGTGGACAGGCATCATATTGCACATTAACTGTACGGTTTCACTAAAACAGACCAAGGTCATGGGATAAGAATAATTCAACTTTCAGTTTTTGGGCTGAAGCCAGGAACATTTAAAGTAATAAAATAATAAACTGACTCATTTTCTATTTTCAGGCTACTTTGCAGATGGGGTCATGTGCCAGTGCCAGTCCCAATCTTCAATAAAAGGAGCAAGTTGCGTCTGGAAGGACATCTGGTATTAAAAGTATCCAGATCAGTATGCAGATCACAGCACGAAGCTGTCGACTTGTTGTGTCAAGAAAGGAAAAGCCAGAGGGAGGACTCTATAGTTGTACAGTTTATTGAGAAGATGCTGTTTTTAAATGTTATGGTTGTCCCGGAGGGTTGGTGCATATTCTCACTTTTAAATTTCTCAAGTTTTCTGAAGTGCAATTTCCTGGCTTCCTATGAATCCTATTCCACGGAAGCTTTATTCTAGTGATGTGATTTTGTGTCACAATGTTTCTTTGCGGTTATTTTTGTTTATAGTTTGGCAATATCAGAATTGTGAATGTTTTATTTTCATTTTGATACTAAATGGTAAATGGTCACATTCATACAGTTATGGCCAGACGTTTACATACTCTGGCAGAATATCAGGGTATGTAAACTTATGTATTTCATAGAATATGAATGATAACACAAAAACCTTTATTTCACTCATGGTTAGTGGTTGCGTGAAGCCATGTATTGTCAAAAAACCTATCTTTTCAACTAGAAACTAGCCAAATGTCCCTGATCACAAGTTTACATATTGTGTATCTTGAAACAAACGTAATTTTTGTCAGAGAGTCCTGTATTTCAGCTGAAGTGAGTTTTTCTTCGCTCCTAAACAATGTTCCTGGCAGTTGTTGAAGGTCATGTAAATGTTAGATCAGGGACAATGGAGTAGTTTCTGTTTCGTTGTAATTTCAAAAGAGTAAACTCAGTTCTTTGACAATAAATGAAGAAATGGCCAAAAGATTAAAAGGGTATGTAAACTTAAAAGTGTATGCAAACTTTTGGCTACAACTGTATAGTGCTTTTCTACCTCCTTTAGGCACTCAAAGTGCTTTACATCAAGGAAACATGCACCCATTCACACTCTCATACATCCACCAATGTGGGTAATGTGGGCACTGGAGGCAAGGTGGTTGAAGTCTTGCCCAAGGACAGTACGACAGTGTGCACCTGCAGGAATCAAACCGCTAATCCTCCGGTTACAAGACGACCCACTCTACCATGTGCGCTGTCGGCCCACTGCGACTAGTACTCAGTGGCACAGCGGCGCAACTATTACCACTTATGCTTCATTGCAAGAAGGTCTCAGGTTCAATTCCAGGGCCGGGTGGGGCCTCACTGTGTGGATTTGGCATGTTCTCCCTGTGTCTGGGTGATTTTCCTCTGGGTGCTCCGGTTTTAACTAGCACCACAAAATATGCACTGTAGACAACAAAACCTCCAGATAATGAACCTGGCTCAAGATCTGGAGAAATGTCCCCAAGCGCTGCACTGTGGACACCCACTGCTCCTCACAGGTTGCCCAGACACAGAAGGATGGGTCAAATGTAGAAGACAGAAGTCGAACTGCAAAAACAACAGTCTTGCCAACCTCAGACATGAACTACTTTTTTGACATGCATACAATGGCAAACAACCTTGCTCTCACTTAATGTATAGACACAAATTCTGCTCACTCTTCCCACCTCTAAAACTATGCAAAATAAATGTCTTGTCTAAAAAACATCATCATCATCAAAGTGGAAAAGCTGATATGGGCCATTACGCCGTTGCACTCAGCCCATCAGAGCACATCCCCTCATCAAATTAATGAACACATTTATTGTTAAACACGAATTCATGAAACATTCATTCATTCTGTCTAATTAAAAGACTCAACAGGCCTGACAGCACTTAAATATGCACACTTATCACTCACAGGCCTCTGAATTAAAGATCTATACTGCGCTGTACATACATGTCTATGGGGCCTGTGGAGAATGAGGTCCTCTTCATACTTGGGACCTAATGGTGATAATCGTGGCGTGACCCGACATCAAAAGTGAGTGTTGCGTGGTCGTGTGCATTGTGTGCGTGGTCGTGTGTGTGTTTGTGCGCCTCTCTAATGGTGATGATGATGACATGTTCCCCATTAGACCAGTCAGTGGGCCACAGCAGATCTAGCATATTAATGATGCTGATGATGGCTTCTTTAATTACCTTGGTCTGCTGCAGCGTGGCCTCACTCAGTCCTCTCATCTCCGACACTCTCCTTCCTACACACGCTGCCGGCTTGTTTATCTCACATTATTGAAGTTATCTTGCATCTCGCCTCCACAAGCACAACATGACTGGTTTTTAGTGCTGTGTGTATAGCAATCAAACCTATACTAGTAGTATGTTTGTGAAGGTTCTCAGTCGTACAGGAGTTGTCCATCGTAGGCAAAAATTCTTCAGTCTTCATCTGTACTCTGTAGTTGAAGATCGAAACATCCTACACTTCAACTACAGAGTACAGATGAAGACTGAAGATTTTTTGCCTACGATATACTAGTAGTAGTTCCTTATTCTATCTGTATTCTACCTGTACAACACAATGTCTAATAAAGTAAAATGTGCTATTGTCAGTGGTTGGATTGAAACACTTGATGCAATGCATTCTATGATTTTCACTGAAAAAATAATCCTTTTAAATTTCCCTTTTTATAGTCTATCATATCACTTTGAGTTACTAGTTCCTTTGCTCGAAGATTTCTTTAAAAAGAATCTTCAATAGGGCGCTTTTACAAAGCTCTTTTGAAAACCTGTTAAGAGGGCAGTGGAGGTGAGATGATTAAAAACTTTACCTTGAATTGAATACTGGCATTTCACATTACTTTTATGCATTTGGCTGAACTAAATGAGATGCCGATTTGAGTTATAATGACATTTTTATGACACATTGTATGCATTCAATCAAGGCCATGAACACTTAAGACTTATTAGGAAAGTAGTGGTTGAACCTTGAACAAGTAATGTGATGAATTTGGATAGACATCTTACTAAAACATACATAAACTGAATGGAATAGTCTGGTGGTGTTTTGGAGATTTTAAAGGCACATTTCAATACCAGAGAATAAAGTACAAAAATAAAATGTGCATGAAGAGCATATTGGTCGACTGCCTCGAGAAGTTTCTTACTTTTCTTTTTTGCATTTTTCACTTCATTGTCTCAGTATATTCATCCAAACCTATCAGGAGAAATGAATGCCACAGTGCAGCACCCAGGGACCCATCACTATATCTTGAGCAATGATCTTGGTCAGGATAGTCATATCATACCAATTAAATACAACAAATACACAATATAGCATGTACTGTACCCTAGTGTCCCATTGTAACTGGACTGTATCACTTTGAATTCAATTTAATTAGTTACTTTTTGAAGAACTGATCAGCTATGGCGTTGGGTTTCAGAGATGCAAAATAAAAAAAAAAGACCAAAATTAAATCGCAAGTAACAAAGGAGGTATTTTTCTAGACAGAGGAACAATGAAATGCTGTCCCAGAGCAAACAATGGTCAGGTTGGCTGTATGACTCCGTCCGGTGTGAATCTAAAATGAACCTCTGTGCTGTGGTTTAATGAGCTGTGTGGGATAACAATGGGGCCACACATGCCTGAACATACGTATGCACTCACTCACTGGACAAATACCAGCTCCATTCTCTGGTTAAACAATCAGACAATCGCACTTCCTCTCTGTATTCATCACCAAAACAAATGAGCGTCATTGGTCCGTCCTCATTCCCCCTCATCAGGCCGGTGTTTGTGCGTGTGTGTGTGTGTGTGTGTGTGTGTGTGTGTGTGTGTGTGTGTGTGTGTGTGTGTAGGTGTGTAGGTGTGTGCAAAAAAATGAAGGTCTGCTTTGGGTCATTCTTGGCTAATTAGGCCAGACACAAGGCTTTTAGTAACTGTAATGGGCAGGGTCAATGGACTGGCATGCCGTCAAATTATTACCAAAATATAGGAAATGTACCAAGACACATCCATAAACTAGTGTAGGAAAAGGGAATATTATGTGTGTAGCATGTTCATATTAACAAAACACACAAAGAGCTTCACAAAGAACAATTTTACTGACATGACATACTTTGAGTTGGTAAACTATGTGGTGCATGCAGCCAATAGTCTAGTGTTGCTACATACTGTACATGGCAGCAAAAGTGATCTGTCCTCAACGCTGAGGGCTTCGAGTCCCTGCTCCGACAATTTGTTTGCTGAGTGTCTCTGCCCGCTCTTCACCCCCTTTCACCCAATAAAGCCCAGAAACAAAAAAAAAATCCATGACTGTGGTTCACTGTGATGAATGAAAACAGGGAGAGGCGGAAAGACAACAAAGAATCCATAGGTAAAAATGTTGAGGAACAAGCTGCTATGGTTGATTGTTATTGCTTTCAAATAATTATGTGTTCATAGTGACGTCTCCACAGCAAGGCATTTGCAGAAAAAAGTGAAATTGGCCTTTTCGTTTTAACGGTAAAGCATTTAGACTGCATTTGGTTTTCACACAGGGTGTTACAGGCTTAGACATGTGACCACATAAGTGTATGACTTTTAGTTATTTGCATTTAAGGGTACATTCATAGCCCTGTCTTGATCCAAATCCTGGCCCGTTTGGTGATGTGAATATGCAAACGAGCTCTGATCCGGGCCAAAGAACTGGATCTTCGTTCAGCTGAAAATGTGGGTCTTGGTCTGGTTAAGACGAACTCTGACTCTAATCATTTGATGTAACTGGACCAAAGAGAGGACCAAGACCAGGAAGTACTTGACGCTGTGAGGTCATGTGACTGTCCACATCAAAACAAACAGCATGAACAGCGGTCGATAGTGGTCAAATGATTCACGGACAGACTTGTCAGTAGGAGAGGATAGATTATTATCGTTTCTGATGACTACTTATAAAGACAACAATCAGTCTGAATTTTTCTGCTGGCTAAATGGATCTAAAACAACCAAAAAATCTCATCAAGTTTACACTGATGACAGAAACAGACCTTATTTTAGAAGTAAGAAGCTAAATAAATACACATGATCATGCCTCCACTGACAAGACAAGCTGAGGGTTCTGTTCTGTTCAGTCTTTGGCTAATTCCCGCTGCAGCTCCCCCACTGGTGAGGGGCAGAATACATTTTAAAGCTTTAGCTCGATTGTGAAAAAAATGCTTTGTGAACATAAACCGCACCAGATGAAAAAATAAACGGTGACGCTTTATAATAATGGTACACAAATGGATTCATATTTCAACATGAATTCATCATGACTCCATGAATGAAGTCATAATGAATTCATTAGGATTCATGATAAAATAGTCATGGATTAACATGCTTAGTTAAAGCAATGAATTCATTAATGATAATCAATAATTAATCTTGATCATGATGAATTCTTTGCAGCAAAAAAGGGGCACATTCTTCATGAACTCAGGATGAACTAATCATGAATTATTTTTTTGCTGCAAGTTTATTTAAAGATTGGGCCTTGCCACCGTCTCCATATTCTGTGCAAAGAATTCATCATGATCAAGATGAATTATTGATTATCATTAATGAATTCATTGCTTTAACTCAGCATGTTAATTCATGACTATTCTATCATGAAGCCTAATGAATTCAGGTGAATTCCTGATGAATTCATGCATGAATTAAAGATGAATTCATGATGAAATCCATTAATTATTATTATAAAGCGTTGCAATTTTGGTCCCCAGTCGAACCAAGTCCCAGGTGTGAATGCAACGTGATGCCCCCTATGATTGGGACCAACTCATGACGCCTTGTGGTTGTATTCATTTCAAAGAGTAATATTCAACTTTAAAAGCTTGTTTCATCAGGACAGAGATTAATAATGGCTCTATTGCAATCAACTCACCCTGCCTCACGCACCAAAGTTCACTTTTTAAATTGTTTGCCCATCCAAGATTAAAAGTCTCCATCTCATATTATAAACAAATGACTTCAGCCGTTACAAAAGATCTGAGAGGCTTACCAAAAAAAAAAAGTTAATAAACACGGACCTCCATTCAAACTTTCACCATCTGAAAACTAACTGCAAATTCTCATTAAAACTGTTTGAAATCTCTCACTCCATGCTAAAAGAGCTACGAGTCAACACACAACTAATGACTGTGATTGTGTGCGTGTCCTATGTGGCAGATAGAGAGAGAGCGAGGGAGAGAGAGGGAGAGACAAGGAGTGACAGAGGAGAAAAGCAGAGATCAATGTTTGAAGCAACAGAAGTCACAAAAACATGCCGGGTGTTTACCACGATTTGTATTTGAACTGGACACATGCAGAGGGACAGGCCAGAGCGATGACGACGCCTGCATGCAAACACCAAATTGCAAACATTATCATCTTTTTCCCCCCCAGATACTAAACAAATTTAAAGACACAAACGTTCACACGCACACACACACACTCTCTATGTACAGTGAGATGTACACGACACAGCTATCTGAGGTTCACCTACTGTGCACCCAGGCAATTTGTAATATAGATTTCCTCTATAGGCCACTGTAGTGTACCATTTACCATTTCAAACCCTTTGATTTTTTCACCAGCGGATAATTCATCTTGCGCTGGTCAATAAGAGCGATCGGGACCTAATGAAGGAGTTACAGTCAGGGAGGACATCACACTGGTGTTTAACTACTAGTAAATTTATCGAAAACTTCCCTTGATGTTGTTGACAAAAGTAAATCTGAAACAATTATGCTGGTGTACAAAACAAGCACACCGATAGTCCATACAAGCACCATTACCCGTGTCAAAACAAAAGTAGGTTTATTTTCGTGGTAGTTCAAATGGTAAATATGTACTTTTATGAGAAGCAATACATTATATTTTTACATGTATATTTCTTAGTCTTTATGATTTATTTTGTTTGTTTCATTTAGTGTGAACATTTTAGTTTGGAGATCTTAATTGTATGGGAAAACACATTCAGGAATCACCACTTTTTAGGGTAGGATTCTGTTGAAGTTCTTTATACCAATTACTTTTCCAATTTATCCTCAGCTTTGTGACAGCTTTATATAATCCAAAGAACCACAAACATCATCGGCTGTAATGGTTATAAACAAAAGCAAAGATAATCTACAAACTGTATTTTAAAGCATGACAACTCAGTTTGATCATTTGAAATGTACAACTCAAGTCAAGATGGCTGCAGCAAAAAAAAGGCCCAAAGATGAAAGAAAGCACTTTTCCGCAGCTGAGAAATACTGCAGATGAAGAAATCTTTTTGAAAGCACTGTCTTGGCTACTTGGCTACCTAACCGGCTAAAGTCGGTCTGTCTACTGGCCCTGGGTAATCACTGATGTCAAACCCTACTGCACTAATGTGAGGGGGAGCAGTGCTATGTGCCATGCATTATTCACGAGGCCCGACAGAAAGACAAAAAAGTAAGGTGAGAGAGTGGAGGACACATGGAGTAAAAAGAGTGGGGAAAAAAAAAAAAACATGAACGCGGGGTGAACGGGAAGCGGAACCAACTTTAAGACGGAACTGAACAAAATGCAAAATCAAGATCCGAGAGGAAAGAGCACCATTGCGCACTGGAGCTTAAGACAGAATTCAAAGTTTGTCGAATCTAAATGAACATCACTTCGCCGTCCTGGCTTTCCCCTTAATTATCCATTCCGCCTTTGTACAGCAGCGGCTCAGCTCTGACAACTTCGCTCCCCCGAGAGAGCTGTACCCCCCCCCCCACCTCCCCGACCCACCAGCACCACCCGGCGAACCCCTCTCCCAGCCGGAACATTAGGGAATAACAGGGAATATTACACCCCGGAATTAACGCTCCAAATCACCTTGCCAGGTTTAGGTTCTCGGTAGCAAACCTCCCCTCCTCCCCCCCATTTGGACAAGATAATCCGGGCTCTAGCGCGGGATATATGCCACTAATCATCAGAAAGGTACGGGAGGGAGGTGAGGGAGACCTTGGAGGAGAGAGAACAACACACCTTTGTATTAGTCTATGGAGCGGCAAAGCAAAGGGAAATTAAACCGCTTTTATTACACAATGACATTTGAATGACACTGCAAGGTATAGCTCTTTCATGATGTATAGTTATTTCACTTTTAATCCTACTTTACCTTTAACTGTAAGATTCTTCTTAATTGGAAATGGAATCTACTGTATAAAGGATGCAATAAAGTATTATGCAGTTTATATTCACCTGCTCTCAACAGTCCAAATTTGGCCCTTCAAGGAGTTTGATTCAGCCCTCGAGATAATGCTTAGATGTATAAGAAGTTTTTATTTCTGATTAATTTATGACTGAATAGACTGTAAGTCGAACCTAAGAAACCAAAGCAGTATGTCCTACTCAAAAGCACTGAAGGATATGAAAAGATAGATTTGTTTAAATGTGTTTTTTACATGTGAAACTGTATTGGGTTTGGCACTTTTGGAGCCAATTTGGCCCTCCGTTACCTAGTTTGGCCCTCCATGGAAACAACATTGGGCACCCCTGGTCTAATATCAACGTAAGAAGCATTTCCTTTAGAGCCACACAAAGTAACTTTTTACCGAATATAGACTAAAATACAAGCAAATAGGAGTATTTCTTGATTAAAAATACCTGTTGAGAGGGCTTGACGGTACATAACTTTGCTGGGAGCAGGTCATAACCAGCTCCATGGAGATCTTCCTTTGACTACATTAAGTTTAAATACATAAGGCTTTCATTCAAATGCTTTATTTTGATAACCAAGTGTATAAACAGCTTTGTTGGTGTCTAGCGGATCATTAGGAGCTCTTTTGGTTTGGTTGCAAATGTTTTGTAGCTTTTGTGATGTAACAATGTTCCGCAGTGTGGCTTTAAAGTGGAACAAAACACAATTTCACCCATGTTTGTGACTCTTTAGTGTTCAGTTCTTCTTTAAGCTCCTCCTTAATTTATAGTTGGGAAATATAAAATAAAATTGCATCAAATATTTACGTATTTAACAGTGATTATCATTTTTTTTTTTTACCAGTTTAATGCCCACTCCACATTGTTTAATTCTGGTGGTGATGTAGTGGAGTTGTTTACCTGCTCTTGTGCTTCCTGTTTCTCTGTTTGCACTTTGAGCTTGAGATGGACAGCCTCCTGAAGCTCCCTCTTCAGCTCGGCCCGCTCCGTCTCCAGCCTCAACACCACCGACCCGTGGAGACACAAACATACCGGCTTATATATTTATTTCACCTTCAGCTGGAGAAAGACCAAGCTGGCTAACTAGAACAAGTCTAAAAACACACATTTAAGTAATTAATTTGATTCAACTGGCAAGTGTTGCAACTCCAAAGTGAATGCATGTCTATAATTATTAATTTATATTATACAAGGATGCTAAGATGTAATGTTAATTTCAAAAGTAGAAAAGTTGCATGTATATATTTCACTCGGGAGTCAGTATGTGAAGAAAGTAAAGGTGACCTATGTATGAAAATAAATATTATTCCAACTTTATGGGCATATCTATCTATTTAACTACGCTAACACTGTAAATACCTTAAATAATGTATATAGAAAAACAAATAGATTTAAGTATTTAATTTACCCATCAATACCAAGAAAATGTGGCACTGTGGGACTTGGTGTGGGACCAGAAAGAGTAAGCATGTGTGTTTAAATGTGTGTGTGGCGGCCCGGCTAAGGGAATGTGAAGGGGATCAATATAAAAGGGTCTATTCCTGCCACGCAACTGTGCTCCTGTGCGCTCGTGGGCCCCTGCGAGTGTGAGAGCACGTGCGCGGCGGGCCGGGGCGTGCACGCGGGGCTGCCCTGGCTGCGGCCGGATCGATACGACAAATGATTACCATTTCCACAAACCTCCCCGCGCCGTCTCAGTGAGTCTCCGCATCCCACCCCCCCCTGCAAAAGCCCCCCTCGCGCGAGCACACACCCGCACGCCGCAAACATATATATATACACAGTATACATCCACGCCAGGCAAAACAAACCTCCCCCACCGCTGACCTATAGCTCCAATGAAAAATGTAAAAATGAGAAATCGTTAAGTTTATGAATAGTAAAGATATTTGGGCCTTGAACGCGCTAGCTCACATTTAAAAACAAGTAAGCCATGAATGATAATTGGCTTTTTATTAGTAATTGTGTTGAAATATGAATTAAAATAAAATAGAAATCCACAAATTAAACATCTAACACCTTTTGAATAATTGAGCTATTTTTGAGCGCTAATGAGGAAAGGAAGATGGCAAAACACTGAACAAAAAAAACCTTGTCCAAAACAAATGTGCTCTTGTCTTCCCGAAGCAGACAGAGTCCTCAATCATTAAATCAATTGTAAAAAACATATACATAACAGCTGAGAAATTTACCCTGACTGAGTACACAAGCTGCGTGTTTTTACAACAAGCTAAATGAAGCCAGAACAATGGGATAACTCAGTGGTCGTAAAAGCTGAAGAGGAAAGAATATGTCTGCGAGATGGGGCCATGGGGACATGAACATGATAGCAGGGACAGAGTTGTGGAGAAGGCAGTGAAAAAGTCGAGGCATCCTGTGGAAAGATGGGGATTTCCCAGTGCACACATGGAAGCCATCAGCGCCGTGTTGTTGCCGAAAAACCCGTTATGTCTTTGCACTTATTAGATAATACCCAGTTAACGGCAAACACATAGATGTAATGTGCAGATTTGACTGTTGTTTATCCACTTAAAATTAGCCGAAATGTCATAAAAGCTAATCATTCCGAGGGGGAGGCTATAAAAGTTTGGAGCACGCCGACTTCTAAATTGCCGGGTTTGCGGATAAAAATGTTCCATGGTTCAACTTAACCGAGAAACTCCCTAAAAAAGGAAGAAAAAAAAGAGGGGGGGGGGGGGGCAGAGCAGTCAGTGAAGCCATGAATCCCGAAAAACCGCAAACCGCAAGTATGCAAAACAACAAAAAAACAAAAACAGGCTCTGGAACTGGGTGAGACGCGGCTGCTTATGTCATCGCAGCAGCTTTGGTGACACACAGGGGTCAACAAGAGGTCGCACCCATGAACTCTGAACTCCGGGACCTATAGCATCTGCTTCCAGGCGATAAATCTTATGAAATGTCTTTAAAGGGCCAGACGCGGCTGGTCACGATAACTGCTTTCACATCATCTCACATGAGAAAAATATGGCCGTTTTTGTCAGTATTATTTCTTTGTACGGTTCGGGTTTTTAAAGGGCCTGATCTGTTGAACACATGTTGAGCTAAACGGCCTACTGTACGCCGGAGCAAAATCTAAATGTTTTTGATTATGGTGCTTCCACAGGGGACAATGGGATAACAGGGAGAGAGCTTCAATCCCAGCCTTTTCTTACCTTATTTTCTCCTCTGCTAGCTTCTCCTTATTCAGGCAGCCCTCCATCCGCCTCGCCTCCTCTGCATGGGCTGCCAACTCTTGCTCTAAGCAAAGACAGCGCCAAAAGAAAAGAAGTTTAAAAAGGAAAAGTGTGATAAAAAGCAACAGTCTGGTTAAGATTCATTAGACGAATTTAAAAGCCCACATCACGACATGAAAAAGGAATCTTTCTTTTGCGCTATTGTGAAAAAGGGCACTGGGTTAGCTCTTGAAGGCTGAGGAGATTTTTTTGTTATTTATTGTAGTCAAAGAAAGAAGGCTATATACATGTAAATATAAGGTTTACACTGTGCTCTGCATCCTCCAGCGGGCCAAGGTTAATAGAATGATTTACAAAACATGCATACACAGAGGTGATTATTGATTCTGTTCAAGTTCAGCATGAGTGGGAAAGTATGAACAGCAAGTTGCCTTCAAAGAAAAACCAAAGAAGTGAGTGACAGTGACGGCTGTGAAAGGCTTTCAGGGGCAACGGAGGAAGGAGGAAGCGCACCGCACCGCTCTGCAACCAGGACGGGCAGAGGCAGCGGCTCGGGCTCTATTGTTGGGAGGACAAAAGGCGCGTTCCCCGGCTCCGTCAATAGATGGCACTCTTTACCTTGAGCAGGCTACTTGAGCTCCTGAGGCTGACTCCGGTCCCTCAATCACACTGCCTTTTCAGCCTCCATTCCATCTACATGCAATAAAACCCCATTGTCCTACACTTACTGCTTTAGCACATCGAGCCCATGCATAATCAACGATGGTCAGGTTTCTTGGTTAGGTTTGCTTTAGTGGCCCCCCTTTTTTTTCAGGTTATATTTTAAGTGTAAAATCTCTACCCCCCATCCCACACCTCTCACTTTTTGGTCTTCGCTGTTTTGTGAGTCAATGTCCCTTCATAGCTCTTAAAACCCTTTCACCAAATTCAGCATTCATTGTATAACATAAACTGTCAGCCATCAGTGGCCGCGGCGAGTGAATATTGAGAAGTGCACACGCTGAATATGGAGCGGTGGTGAATATTTACGGGCCGGACCTTGGCTTTGTGTGCGTCGAGTGTGTGAAATAAAAAAAATACAGAAATGTTAAGTGCGTTTGCTGTGATGCTTTCAGAGATGCACCATGTTGCGAGGCTTGTGCTTGGACAGATTGAATAAAGGAAGCTTAAAAACCAATACCAGAAGCAGAGGAATACAAAAAGAAAATCTACATGTAATGAAACCATGATTAATTTATGCCTTTCCAGCACTCAAACTGTTTAAACTGAAGCCCTGGGAAAATTGAAGGCGCATCTGAAAAGTCTAAATATTTAACGATGCACAAACACTTTATTTGTGTGTGGACCTGCCCTGCCTTGGCTTTTCCTCGCAACCTCAAGGTGAGAGTTTGCTATGTATCTCGATAATCAATAAAGGCAAGACGTGAAAACTTGAGAGGTGGATCAAATTCACATTTAGGGCATTAGATTGAGGTGACCCCGGTGACACCGCCCACCAGGGGAGGCAATTAGCCGCGCGCGCTGACCGGCTACACACATGGGCAAAGGTAGGCACACGCACCCACACACACATGCACACACACGCACACACACGCACACAGCCAGACAGCGATGTAAAACTAAGTGGAAATGTAGACTGCTGCTTCTGTGACCTAGAATATGGGGACTTTATGCTAAAACATACATAGTAATAGGAGCAGCACAGACAGTCAGCCTGGGTGAAGTCGATCAGGGGTTGACAGAAACGATTTATTTGAAATACCTAAAAGTTTGGGGTTTTGTTTGCCAAATTAGCTAGGAATTTTACTAGCAATAAAAAAAAAAGGGTGAAAAAGTCATACAATATACAATGACATTTGATTCAGTATACAGGCATAGATATACATTGATTTGTTATGAATTTATTGTGAGCTAAGTACAACTACTACTACATAGGGCTTTTCAAGACATCAATTTGAATAGGTGTGTTTATCCGCCTATAATGTGTCATTGCACCTGCCAATCATAGTATAAAAATAAATACTATGCAGCCTTATAAAGACATTTTCAGATCATTATCACAGATCCTGACCTGCCTCTTTGACGTTTTTCACCCTTTTACGGCAGATTCACAACTTAAGGTGCAGCATCAGTCCGTAATCCAACTTGGCCTGTCCCTCTCAATGCATTGGCACTAGCTTCAAAGCACATCATACATTGTCGGGCCTATAATCACTGATCTGGAGTCAGATTAGCCCACTCTCACTGCTAACCTTTAACATGAGAAGGATGAAAACCTGGCTAACCCTGAATCAGTGGCTGGGGCTAGACCCGGTCCTGCCTTGGCCCCTATAAAAGCTTCACAAGGCTTCATAGGGGTTTCCTTTGGCTTTGTTGGGGGATTGGTAAGCAGGCTAAGGTGCTCCTCTGAGACGTCCCGTAGCCTCCCTCGACTCCCTCTCCCGCTCTCTGAAGTTTTGTGGACTTGCAACACTTGCTTTTGGGTAAGAGCCAAAAAGGTGTAGGTGCACAGACGCCCGCACATCATCACGAATAAAAATAAAGCAAGGCATGCACACACAACAGAGGCGGGCTGAGGAAAAACAAAGACTGACGCACACATAGAATCAAAAAGTGGTACGCACAACCCCAACACACTCCCCTCTTGCTCTCTCCTCTTCTTTGCTTTATTTACAATCCTCTGGCAGCGGTACAAGGGCCTGGGGCTATAACACACGGCACCTAATGCTCAAACTGCCAGGTAATCTCATGTCTGACATCCCCCTTTGATAGAAACTGATCAATAGACTCTTGTAAAGGAGTCATTTTCTCTGATGTTTCTACCAACCACTTCTCTCTATCTCTGCCTCTCTCTTCCCTCTTTCCCTCCTTCTCTTTTATTAGCCATACATTTATAATTCATATTTCAGTGGGGTTGAGTTTGCTCTAAGACAAAAACGAGGGGAGGGGGCTTCTTTGTGTAATAAAGAACAATGCTTGTGAAATGATGGGGAGAAATGCCAGTGTTTGCTGCTGGTTCCGGTGAACAACAGTTTTGGGGATCGATAGAGTGTGAAATGGGATTATAGCTAGTAATAGAGGTGAATTGGAGGAGAGAGGCCTGTGCGCGTGTGCGTCCAGGGATCCAGCACACACACACATACACAGCACAGTGCACACAGAGCTGTACATGATAATGATTTCATCATCTTTAGGCAGATGCACATCAGCGGCACAGGGGGTGCTTATATCACATTTCTGTTTTTGTCAGTGGAAATATGGATATTAGGTTTTTGTTTATGCGCTTGTTTCAGTTGTTTTTGCACAGTTATCAAATTCATTTTACATCAAGGCCATCCTCACAGCGCGGTTGACAAAGATGCACAATGACTTTGACTAAAATGTCATCTGAATATTTTAAAGTTCTGTCATTTACATTGACATCTAGTGGCATTAACTCAGCCTCTTCTAAGCAAATGAAATAATATATTAAAATAAGAGGTTTTATTGACATAATAGAACAAAAGTGAATCTCAGTAAAGGCAATATCAGAATTATTATTCTTTTGGTGTCACATCTTGTTCAAATAGTATTGCGACATTGTCATTTTTAACATTGTATTTTTGGTTTCTTTCTTTGAGAGACGCCTACACAGAGTAATTTACTGTTTGTGCTCGGCTCTTAAATGTGTTGTGTCCCTTCGGCAAGACACTTCACCCACTGCCTGTGTGAATGAGTCCGTCAGTCAACCCCAGGGCAGCTCAGAGTGGGGAGTGAATGAATAATGAGCACTTTGAGAAACTTGTGACACAGGCTTGTAAAGTGCACACCATTGTTATTATAATATTTTTTTTATTAAGAAGACTACAATCATATTTTCCACCATTATCATAGTGATCTGAAATCCAATAGCAGACACTCCTCTCTCTGACAGTGACTGAGTGTGACAGATTGAGTCATAGGTAAAGTTATGGGATGTATTTTCACTCCAGTTTTAATCACCCTCTTCTTTACGTCTCGTCTCGGCTCCTGACACTCGCTGATGGAATCCAGCTGCCTCTGACGCTTCAGGACCCTCTTTATGACACTTCCCCTGATTCCTGCCCTTGTCTTTCTGCTTGACACTTGACAGCCTCGTGCACCATAGAGGCAAGAAAGAGCAACTTCAGCATCAGATCTGGATGCTTCTGTGGGTATGTGTGCGGATCTCTGTGGCATGTTACTGGTTAATTTAACGTTAATGGGGTGTATGCCATTGTTAAATTTACAACAAGGCATGAGGAAAAGACAACGGCACACCCGCGCTTAGGTCGTAATCGAAACCGAAGTTGGAACGGTCGCAAAAAGGTAGATAATATCATTACCTCTGCAATTAAACATCCTGCATCTGTGGAGTGTTTATATGTACTGCTGTGTAGTTTATACCTCTGCAAACATGTTTGATTGTTGTATTATCAGTTTAGTCACTACTTGTGACTTAAAATGTGCTTAAAATATAAACATGTTCTATCTCTCCCGCTTGATTTGATCAAGTTTTGTGTGTACATGATGTGAAAATCAAGTCCTAATTGTCCTAAGTGCAGCTTACTTAGCAACTTAGTACACTGGATGTTCTGTTTCAAATGAGGAATGGCATGATCACATTATAGTGTCCTTACACGTCATACAAAGATTACCTCTACCAAACTCGATCAAGATGTGTTAGTTGTGTGTGGTTAAAGATTTGTAAAAAAAAAAACACGCAACTGTTACAAATCGTAAAAATCAGGCGATTAATCAACTACCAAAATAATTGTTAGCTGAAGCCATAATTTCAAAAGCACCTGCACAGCTACAGGTGATGAAAAAATAACAAAAAACAAAAATGAAATGTAAAGCTTATCCAGAAGACATGTACTGTATAATAGTCAAATTGTACTAGCTGAATGAATCAGTAATTACACTGCAAGTCAAGGCCGTTGTAATTGGTGATTGTCTATAACATCAGACAATAAAAGCCAGCCTCCTTTCATTTTTCCTGCCTCTACATGTCCACAGTTTCGCCTATATGCGTCCAACCTGTTTACCGTCACGTTCCACTTGATGTGGTGTTATCAAGCAACAAACAGAATCATCAACACTCAAGGTAACGTTATCGTGATGCAAAAAAAAAATCTCCTAAAGGGCTCCCCGTTCATGAAAGGCTTTTTGTTTCTGACAGTAATTCCTCAAACTGACTCCTCACCCAGTCTATTCAAGCCATCGCTGTATCCAGGTAAACAATGTCGCCTTTGTTATAATAATGCATCTTTATTCTTCTTAAGTCGTCACAATGGGCTCTACATTGCTAGATTGTATTTGCCGAAGGTAACGGCTGAATAATATGTGGTTTTGTGTGGCGCACAGAGTTGAGAGAATGCGTTTTGATCACAGACAAAGGCCAAGCTACACTGCGTTGTCCTTCTGTCTCTATCTTGTTAATGAGCAGTGTTGAGCGCAGAAGCCAGCCACTGTCTGCCACAGAGAGAGACCTCAGATTCATCTCTCTGCGGACAATAGGTGGTTGTGTGTGCGTGTTTGTACCTCACAGGGCCAGTGTGTATGGGCTAATTAAAGCAGTGGGAGTTGGGGGCCAGTGGACGCTTGTGTGTGCGCCGGCGTGTGCAGTCCTGTGTGTGTCCGCCGTGACCGTAGATGTGTACGTTAATTCTTAATGAGACATTTCTGCGCCCGGAGAGACACCCATTCCTGCGCTGGATACGCCGCGCTACAAAAGGCCACTGTTGTGTGCTCACACTCAATGGCATCATTACCATACAGCTAAAGCGGCGTGCCGTTAAATCAAACCTATATCACCAGCAGAGTCGGTGAGGGGACGCTAAGGAAAAATGCTAGGTGATTGAGCTAACAGCGGGCAAGCCAGTCCAGAGGGGCACATGTACTGTAGCAAACCAAGGCCCTTGAGTCTCAAAAAATGCAATTATAGACCTTATTTTAATATGAATTGGACTGTCACTTTGATATATTTATTTGGTCAACTTACAAAATAGGAATGACACCGTGGTTAGGATTCCTGCCTATACGTCAGCTGGATGAACCTCCGGCTCTCTAGCTACCTCCCACTTCCAAGGAGAATTCATGTGTGACGTGAATTGTGTATAGTGTTGGCTGTTTGTGGTGTGTTTGTACTGTATATTTGGATGGTTGGATACATTTTATATTGTATTTGCTCACCTGCTCAGGGGCTGCAGATGGAAACTAGCTTAAGCTATATTCTGGTGTTATGCATCTTTAATTGATGTGTTTGTTAAATAAACTAATATTTTTATATAATGAATGAATTGTTGTTTAATGCAGTGGTTCCCAACCTTTATTGTCTTACGTACCCTTTGGGCCTTTCATTTATACTCCAAGTACCCCCTGCTTCGATGGTTTTGCTGATTAGTGAGAAAGTGAATGATGAAAACGCGAATTTATCAGTGAAAAGATGCTAAATACTCTCAACTTCTCGCTCTATACAGTTATTCTTTTTAAAAGTACCCCTGGTTGGGAAACACTGGTTTAATGTACTCAACTTTTTTCTATGGCTCATAGTAGCTTCAAGTAAAACGTGCTATCAAGTAAATAAAGCTGAATGAAATACAGGACTAAATCATTTCCATATGTGGTACTGTACATAAAGGATCTCCTGGAAATACCATTTGTGTAGGTCTATTGTAGTGTATTAATACAACTCTGATGGATAGCATTCCTCGAGCGACAATTGTAGTGTATTTTTAATGTAGCACACTGAGATTCCTTGGACTGAAAAGTGTGTTATGAATCAAATCTATGAATTGCATACTTAGATAAAATGAGTGCGTGATTTGTACCTGTTACTCGGTGTTTGCCGCGCAGTTCCTTTAACTCCTTCCCCTGCTGCCGGATGTATGCGCTGAGCCTGTGTTTGTCTTTGAGGGCACTGGTCTTACTCTGCTCCTCCTTCTCCAGCTCGTCCTGTAGTCGCCGCAACTCGATGGTCTTCGTCTCAGCCTCACGTCTGGCTTCTCTCAGCTCTCCCTCTGACCTCAGCAGAGTCACATGCACCTGCGACAGAGGCCCAAGCACATCTGTGAGCGAGTCTGTCCAGACCCAGGCCGCCCCAATGTGAGGAGTCCACGCGCAGACTTAAAATGAGTCTTCAGTCATTTCACGTTAAAAGCTTAATAGCTAATAGTGCTTTATGTCGGAGGTCTAATGGCTATCAAGTATCAGGTCCTTTTTATTGTCTCACAGCATGATTGAATTTATACAATTTAAAAATATGATGAGTGTTGTGCAGACAGTCTTCCAGTCATACATGTTGTAAATACAGTACAGTCACAGACACACCACTGTCCATGACTTTAATTTAGCTTATAATTTAGCTAGAGTAATTTAGCTTATACTGAACATCGTTTAACTAAACTCAGAAAGAAAAAAATTAAGACTGTATTTCATATTGTACTTAATGTGACAAACGGACTGACCTCAGCCTGAATGTGTCTGACTAAACATGAAGGCACTGCATTATTTAAACATTAGAAAATTATCCATTATGTGCATAATGAAAAAGATTAATAATGTGCATATGCATAATGAATGTAAGAAATGTAAAAGTAGCTTCACGACATATGGTTGTACTTGACACGGGACATGACACAGTCATTAACAACCCTCCACAGGGACAGGGCTAAATGAATGGACACGTCCTGACAGAGGTCTGAGGACAGTGTTTGTGAGAATCAGAGAGAGCAGGTGTTAGACATGTATCTCACTTTATGTGCCAGAGGACACACAAATGAATGTGTAAAATCAAAAGCTCCACTTCCATCTACACTAACAAGGCCACACATGCAGGCTCTGAATTATGTGTCTATGACTGCCAACGGAACTGGCACTTTGCCAGGCTACAGTCACCACTTTGAGTAATTTGAATATTTAGTGTCCCATTGAGCTCTTAATTGGAGTCAATTTCACCAGCCTTGGCACCGTTTGGTGCTTTAATTAATGGCAAAGCAATTTGTTTCTGCCAGGCAATCATGGGACAATCACATGAGTGGAGGGTGTGTAGGTGGATTGGGTACTTGTCCTTAAGAGTTGAGCTAAAGCTTCACTTAATGTTCTGGGCTCAAGAGTCGCCCAGAAACAATGTGTGGTGCAAAAGGGCAATTAACACAAGAAAAAAACAAATATCACATTTGCTTTTAGAATAGAAAGGCCAGAACAACCTTAAACTTAATACCTGCTGGGTCAGCTCCTGCTCTAAACGTGTCACTTCCTCTTTCAGACGAGCTGCCTCCTGTTCCAGCTGGCTGCGGCTCCTCAGGTGTGCACGCTGCCACACAACAAGCTGCTCCTGCAGAACCATTTTTTCTTCAGCTCTGTGCGGAGGAGGGACAAAAGGTAACATACAATAAATGCACAGAACGATAAATAAACTGCACATCAGGCTACCTGAAATAATCAAATTGCATGCAGTGCACACTTTTGTTTGAGCTGAACAATAGATAGTGAGAGCAAAGAAGAGGATGGAGGCGAAAGGGAAGGGCAAAGAGGAGAGACAAGGACACAATCCAAGAGGAGCAGAATGAGAGTTTTATAGACTCTGTTATTACTGTCTCTCCAGCTCTGACTTCATCTGAAGAATAGTCGTTTCACACTGGGCGAGGTGCTCCACATGCTCTGCACAGAGCTGCAACACACACATACACACATGTACACACACAAAATACCTATTCAATAAACAGCTTGAATATTATCAACATTAATGCCATATTTTACTTAAACCATTCACTACAGAGTAGTAATCAATTTGTTAATTTTTGCAAATTGTGCCAAAAAATACTTAAATAATTCTGAATCATGACCGAAATAAGGGTTCAATGGAAGTAAATTAAGGAACTCATATCTAAAACTGATGTTTAGCACATTCTAATAGCCAGTTAAATAAAAATGCATTAACTAATAAATGTACTTTTTGAAGTTGCTCTCTTTGTTTGAGCTCACTTGGGTACTCGTGATCAGAATAGAAGTGGCTTTGTTGGTAAAGCTTTAGGTCACCCTCAATCACATGCTTGTTGAAGTAATAACGAAAGCAGCACTTCATTGTGAGCTAAATTTCAGCTTTAAAAGAAATATAATAGCTTAACCAAAATCACAGCGACCAGATTTGGTGCATTGTAATATAACCTCTTTCATCTCATTACAGACAGAACACATTGGTTTCCCGCGATGATAATAAATCTATTGTCTTTGCTTCCTTTGTTGCACTAAGCACAGCGACATGGCCTTTAACTGAAGCAAACAGATTAAAGGCACTTCAAAGGGACCAGTGTTATTAGCGTGTCTTTTATTATGAGAGAAAGTCTTGGCCCGACAACAAAACAAAACCACCGCAGAGCTCATTGTGAGTTTTGACTGTGCCCATGCTCACTCCATTAAATGATGTCCTTCAAATGATCAGAGCAAATTAAACTTCAGACAGTTATCATTATATTAAACAATCTGAATGCAAATGTATTAGATAGTGGTGACGCTGTACATTGTATTATATATTCATAGCTATGCACAGTTCTTTTCTTTTTCTTCTATAATTTAGTTAATAGGTAAATTTATATTCAGTTTATAGTGTCTTCCCATGTTTTAGGCGATCTGCAGAAATAATTGGTTCTAATGAAAGAACATGAGTATGTCTGCTTTTCTAATGTGCATAAAAGTTGTTGTAGACGTTGGGACAGACGTTGAGAATTACCTAAAAGATGACCAGCGGCTCGCCTCTTCTAAGACCTGACAGGTAACTTTACTGGGAGCGGGGACGTCTCCAGCTCGTCTTCATGGAGATGACGACTAAAGGCCACTAAATATGAGATTTAAAGAGGTTAAGTCCTCTTCCAAATCCATTTTTTGATTAGCCAATGAAAAGAAAATAGCATTTTCAGCATCTAGCTAGTTATTAGGAGCATGTTTTGTATTGCGAACAGTGTTATCAAAAATGTTACGCGGTGTACCTTTAAGACAAATTTAAGACATCAAAACATCGTCAGTCATCTGATATCTAAAGTTAAGGTGTATTTTATTTAGGGATGGTGGCAGATATATTAATATCAACATTTAAAATCAATAGCAAGACCTACTCACATGGAGTAAAGTTCCTCATTCATCATTGGAGAAATTGATAATGCAATGTGACTTAGGCTGGGGTACAGTGGTTCACTCAGATTTCTTTAGAGACTATGATGGCTATTAGAAAAAGATTGTCAAATACAATTGTAGAGTGAAATTCCACTTTTGGCTAAATATTTAAAAATGTACTTTTATGCTCAGTAATTAACTGGAAAAAATATCGGCGGGGGATTTTTCCATGTCGGTCCAACAACGATATATCTGCGGCACCGATATATCAGACCATCCCTAATGTTATTGTATCAGTGCTCTTGAGCCAGAGTCATGGTCAGGAGTATCGAGCTGGAATTTTTATCCTATTGAGCTGGTGTGGGAAGCTGAAGCACCCACAGCAAACCAATGAAAGATGGGCGACAGTGGCAAGTAGTAGAGCGGATGGTCTTGTAATCGGAGGGTTAGCGGTTCGATCCCCGCACGTGTACACTTGGGCAAGACACTTCCCCCACCTTGCCTCCAGTGTCTGCGAACATTGGTGCATGAATGGGTGAGTGGTTCCTTGATGTAAAGCGCTTTGAGTGCCTAAAGCAGGTAGAAAAGTGCTATATAAATGTGACCATTTACCATTTGTGGGAGCATGCAGATTCTACACAGGCCCACACAGGGAAATTGAACCCAGTACCTTGTTGGTGTTGGTGTGAGGCAAGTGTCCAAATTTCCCTTCTAAGAATCTTTGTTTCGATATTTCACAAATGTGTCAGTATCATCGTATTATCGCCTTCTTCGTCTAAAAACAAGAAAGGAATACTTTTGGTTTGTATAAATACAATTCTGCTTTTCTGTTTTAATGGGTTAATTGATTTTTCTGGCAACCGAAAAAATGTATAAATGAGCAAGTTTAGGGTTAGCTGAACCCAATCCTGGCCTGAGTTAGAGAATTAGTGGGACGTAAAGCTCCATAAGAACTCCTAACCTCTTGATAGGCGCCTCACAATCAAAGTCATTAGCCGGCGTAATAAAGGGCCCGAGATACAGCCATTCTTCAACAGCCTAACTCTTTTATAACCAACAGATTAAAGCTGATTGGATTAAAATGACATTCTGCCCGTCTGACCTTGGCGGCAGCAGTTAAGTTCATCCAAATTAAATTTCTCTGTAATAAAGATGATTCATTTGTTGCCTGACGTAGTAAATATAAAACAGAAAAGAAAAAAAAAAGGAGAAAAGATTAAGTGACACACACCAGCGCTCACGTGCACACGCCCTGTACATGAGCGTGCACGTGGACACAAAGGAAATATACGCTCACCTCATAACTCATGTGCACGTCAGGGGCCAACACCTGACTGCGAGTACACAGCACAGTCGAAAAAAAGAGTTCAAAGGAAAGCCGTACAATTACATTTCTTGTGTTTGAGACCTCTGCTTGGCTCCAATGAAATAGTTTTATTAGCCATAAGCTGGATCTAATCACCTCCATGTGTTTATAAGATCATCTTCCAACTAAATTTATTGGTTGTTACGTTAAAATTACTGGGAACTGCGGAGTATAAATGAAATCTAATCAAACGTGCCAAGCTCTGATGCACCATAATTCTGTCTCCACAAAATAAAATGTTTAGGACTGTTCATTACTTGTGAAAACTGATGGAAATCTGTCGAGATAACAATACGGCTGGGGATAGTTCACTTTTTTCAGCATCAGAACCAATCTTTTTTTTTTTTGTACCTGTGCTGCATGAAATATTAATTGGCACCAGAAACAGCAGTAGTACTTGAACTTTGTTTTAACAGTACTCAGACTTTGATGAGACGATAACAATGGCTTCAATATGTCCAGTGGTGGCAGTAACAAAGTAAATATACTGTTTTTGAGGATTTGTACTTTACTTGACTAGTGTTTTTGTTGACAACTGATTACCTTTACTCCACTACATTTTACAGACAAATACAGTACTTTCTACTCCACTACATTTCTAATAAAGCTCTCGTTACTCGTTACTTACGGAGTGCAGACAAGTTGGTCGCGTCATCCGATTTAATATCATTATTATGTCCACTCCGGGACAGAAGGGGGCACTGTGCGTTTGGTTTGTTACTAATTTAGTCTGAATACATGTTGTTTTTCTATTCTTTGGTCATTTATATCTGGACGAGTTAAACCAGGGTGAACTAAAGAGGAAAAGAGTCTTCATCATACATCTTCAGAAGTATTGTATTAATATCCTTCATGTTTTTGAAGATTCACAACACTCATTTAAAATTAAATGTATTTTTTACCTCAAAAATCATGTTTTTTGCTGATCAACTGTCTAAATGGCTGGAGACGTGTCCACGAGCTCCACACATAATCATCAGCTCTATCCGCTCCACACATCGTCATCAGGTCCTGCCCCAGCAAGTCCCTCCCACATAATCTTCGTAGTGAGTTGGAGTTTGGAACAGAGTGGGCATTTTCATAGCGATTATCAGGTTAGCGGAGATTAGCATAGCATTTAGTTAGATCATTTATAGTTTATTGGAGCAGGGATATTTTATTGTATACAATATATTAGGGTTTTTTATTTTGCAGACACCGCCCACACGCTCACCCGCCTCACGTCAGCCCAAAGGCAATTTTCGTGGGTGGAGAAAGGCTCTGGCACGCCCGTTTAGCCTCTTTTTAAGTACTTTATATAGCAAATACCTCAGCACTTTAATTGAGTATTTTTTTTCTCTGTGCAACGTTCACTTTCATTGGAGTAATATTTGACCAGTAGTATCTGTACATACTCAAGTAATGAAATAAAGTATTTCCACCACCACTGACTATGTCCTACTGCTGTGTTCATACCTGTTGTTGTAGAGTGTCCACCTGGCCTTGTAGGGATGCGATCATTCCTTCCTGGTGCTCAGTTTTCTGGTGACTCTGGTGCAGCTGACGGTGGCAGGACTGCAGCTCGTCTGTGAGCTGGTCCAGAGCCTGCTGTGAGGTCTCCCACTGGCCCACCTTCTCCTGATAGCGCTGCTCCGTTTCCACCAGGTCAGCTTTTACAGCCTCACACGCAGCGAGGGACTCTCTGAACTTAAAAAAACAAATAAATAACAATTATAATCACATATACTGTATATATAATAACAATTACATAGTCAATAACATTACCACAATTGGTGTGTAAAATATTATATATTATGTGTTCTGAGTAGTTGGAGCTGGGGTATCGATACTAAAGTGGGTTCCAGAACAATATTCAATTTGTTGCAGGCCTTTGAAGTGGGTAAAAAACAATAACAAAAACTACAAGTGAAGCATTGAATCAATCAGATTCTGTTTTAGGAGCAGAATCCAGTTTCTATCGAGGCAAGCCGTGACCTAAATGAAAATAATAATTTTACCTTATTTTTGACCAGCTTCTGTACAGTATTTTCTCTCAAAGGTCTATTGATTCAAGCCTTGAGGATACAGAAAAAAATAGTATCAGCAGTAAGTTTTGGCTAATCTATCCATGATTCACTTAAGGCAGGGGTGCCCAAAGTGTGGCCCGAGGGCCAAATGCGGCCCTCCAACCAATTTTTGATGGCCCACAACCTTCTTGCTGAATTGGCACACATTGCCAGGGATCATACTTTTTTTCTGCAAGTTTAACAATTCTACACAATTAAAACCTCAAAAACTAACATTTTATAGTGAGACAGAGCTTGCATTAAGACTAAATACATGTGAGGAAAAGGTTTAAACCTCTCTTAAATGAACCCAGTTGAATATTTGACTGCACTGGCCACCGATCTGTGGCCCTCCATGTCGTATACAGTTCAATATGTAACACTTGATGAAAAAAGTTTGGACACCCCTGACTTAAGGGGAGACATCCCACACTCAGGTTGCTCTGGTAACATGTAAACTTTCACCAGAAAACAAATAACTGACCTAATCTTTATGATAAGGAGTGTAATCATTGCACCGAATAAACGTTTCTCCATAGAACCATATGGGAAATTATAAATTCCATGACCAAAATGTATTTTCCTGACATTGTGGCGACAACATCTCCAATTTAGTAGCTCCTACAGACAAAAACAAAACAAAATATAACTAATACAGTGGGGAAAAAAATATTTAGTCAGCCACAATTGTGCAAGTTCTCCTACTTAAAAAGATGAGAGAGGCCTGTAATTTTCATCATAGATACACATTTTGTCTCTCATAGTTGAGGTGTATCTATGATGAAAATTACAGGCCTCTCTCATCTTTTTAAGTAGGAGAACTTGCACAATTGTGGCTGACTAAATATTTTTTTTTGTACATCATATATCATCTATACATTATTTAGATTTGGTTGCCAACAATATATGCAATTTTTATGCATAAAACTTTTATATGAAAAAATAAAATGACAGAAAACTTCTAATACATTTTTCTAATACTTGTGTCAGTAATATACACAAAAATATCACTTTTAATTTAACCTTCTTCCTTCACGTGTAGTGTCTTGCCTTAAAATGTTCCTGCGGCTCAATTTTGGGCCCAACCCATCATTTGAGAACGGCTGCTTTAGAGGCAGTCTACCTGTTGCTTTGAATAGCGCAGCTCCTCTTCTAAAACTCCCACTTGTCCTTGCACCCTGTGAACCTTCTCCATCGCCGCTGTGTACTTTCGTTTAAAAATGCCTATAGTTTCATTCTGGCGCTGGGCTTGCAGACTGGCCTCTCTTAACTGTTCTTTAGCTCCTTTCAGCCGCTGATGAAGGATTTCGATCTCACTCCGCTGCGTCTTTAGCGTCTCCTTAGATGTCTCGAGCTGAAAGCAAACAGCAAATTACGGTGGAAACAAACTGTTCTATACATGCGGCACAGTGGTGTCTTGAGGTTACAGCGGCGGACGCTTTTTTTGGCCTCTGCACTGTGGACAAATAGCAGTTTAGTATTTGTTTGTATGAGTTAGTGCAAAATAAAAGGGTCACGCTGTACAACCTGCCATGTGCAATTTCTCAAAGTATTATATTAGATAGAGTCGAACGATTCTATGTTCTGGTTGCACATGGAATAACTAAATAGCAATGTGCGGCTGGTGTTATCTCTTACAAAACTGCTGCCAACATTTGAAAGTTAGAAAATTGGAGTTTAAAATCTAATAAAAAATAATAACCATTTGTCTTTAATGTAATAAGAGTGAACTTTAGTATCCATTTACTTCCTCTCTCTCAAACAGGACGCCCAGCACATGTAAAATAGCACTGGCAGTATTAAAGTATTACTAATAGGTGTTGTTCCCAGAGTATTGCAGTATCTCCCGTCTCTCTGGAGTAACCCCATCCGTAATGAAGGGAAAACCCAAGAAGTGAAACCAGGCCTAATCCCGGAGTTACACACAGAATCCCACTGCAGCATACCTTCCAGGGAGAGGGGTTCAATATGTTAAGCCCGCTCTAACGCTCATCTTAACTTCATCCACAATAATCCAGCAGTAATCTGGATCAGAACACGTGGCTTTAAAACTAATGACAGCCAACTAGTTAGATTTCAGCGGTTCGCAGCAGTTGGTTTAGCCTGGGATTAGCCAAGGCCCAGTGCAGGCTAACACGAGGTGGATGATGGCAAAGCGAAACAAGCGAGTGGTGAGGAGACAAACCTAGCAAAGCGGTTTTAATTGAATACTATGAATTTGAATTTATTTGTAAAAGCCAGACTGAGGACAATTCCTGGTTGCATTTTTGCTTGGTCATGAAATCAACTCGACTGCTGTAGAACTGATAAACAAACATGCCAGCAATATCAAACATAATAACATAACAGACCTGAACTTAAACAGCCACGCTAAATCAATAATATCAGCAGCTTTTTACCATCTGAAAAACATTGCTAGAATCAAAAGTATAGTGTCTAAAGCAGACTTAGAGAGACTGATCCATGCATTTGTCTCCAGCAGGTTAGACTACTGTAACGGCTGCTCACTGGCCTCTCTAAACGAGCTGTAAAACAGGTGCAGTACATCCAGAACGCTGCTGCTCGAGTCCTGACTAGAACCAGGAAATACGACCATATTAGTCCAGTGCTCAGGTCTCTGCACTGGCTTCCTGTCACTCAGAGAATAGACTTTAAAATAGCTCTGCTTGTTTACAAGTCTCTTCATGGTCTAGCACCAAAGTACATCTCTGACATGTTAGTGCCATATGAACCATCTCGGGCTCTGAGAACCTCAGGGAGTGGTCTCCTGCTGGTTCCCAGAGTCAGGACTAAACTTGGTGAGGCTGCGTTTCAGTTTTATGCAGCAAAAATCTGGAACAGTCTGCCAGAAGGTGTGAGACAGGCCTCAACTTTGACAATGTTTACATCTAGGCTGAAAACGGTTCTTTTTAACTGTGCATATGTCAATTGAAAGTATTTTATCTGCACTCTTCACTTTTAATGTCACTTTTAATGTAATTAGTCAATGATTATATTTGTTTTATTGATTGATTTTATCTGCTTTCTTGTAATTTTATGAAATTGTGAAGCACTTTGAATTGCCTTGTGTATGAATTGTGCTCTACAAATAAATTTGCCTTGCCTTGCCTTGCCATAATTCGTAATGAGAATAACCAATGCAATTTTTCTGCAGTGGGTTTTCAAAACAAAGCATTTAGAAGAGAATATTTACGCCTAATTTTTCTTTTATTTATTGTAGAGATGCTTATTGAGAGATGTAAAGAGATATTTATTCTATAATTATTATTACCTGTTTGCAAATGTATCTTCCTCTTTGATGGGACATTTCCTATTTCCATTTCCATTAACTATTTGCATCTCCTGTGTTCTTAATGGCCAGATTCCACATCCTCCAGCTCCGCCCTGACCTCACGCAGCAACTGACCGCTCCGCCAAGACAAAAATGCGGACCAAGTCTATTTTTTTGCTTTTTCGGGTCCGTCCCATAGAGTGTATAATGGAGATCTAATTGGCTAGCTCTGGTTGAAGCTGTGCTTACATACGGGATTGTTCCCGGAAGCCGGAAGTGCCAATTGACTTGCATGTAAACTTTTTGGCCCCTCTTTAACTCATTATTGGAAATAGTGTTGTGAATATGGCCCTCAAGTGCTGGTCTTTTGATATCTTCAACATTATTTAAGATATTAACAAAAATAATCAGGTGCCTTCTTTCATCAAGGTTGGCTGTGGGGCCTGGGATGATTGACAGCCTGCCCTTGCTGCCGTCCGTGGGTTCACCCCGTGTGACAAGTGAAGGACGGGCACCTTCAAGAACTTCACACCTAATTGGCTCTGTGGTTGCCATGAGAACATACCAAATATAGAATTGATTCCAAAAAAAGCAAAATGGTGGCGGTTCACGTGCTAGCATGAATTAGCGTCATTAACCTGCGCTGAACTAAATGTCTATGGTCTATGGGCCATCCGAGTCCGGCCTGATCAAGAAGTTCACAGTATGATCACACCAAACAGGAAAATTAACACAAACAACATCTGGACTTTCAAAATAAAACGGGAAAACAGGAGTGTAAACGTTTAAAACAGAATAAATATATTATATTGATAGCCTATTTAAATTTAATTTTACATATATCGAATTTGTATGAAATTCCCCAAATCATGAGATAGGTTGTCAAAATACAAATCCATCCATCCATCCATCCATCCATCCATTTTCTTCCGCTTTATCTGGGGCCGGGTCGCGGAGGCAACAGTCTGAGCAGAGATGCCCAGACTTCCCGATCCACACACACCTCCTCCAGCTCCTCCTGGGGGATCCCAAGGCGTTCCCAGGCCAGCTTAAAGACCTCGTCTTTCCCCGGGGGCCTCCTCCCAGTGGGACGTGCCTGGAACACCTCTTGAGGGAGGCGACCAGGAGGCATCCGAAACAGATGCCCGAGCCACCTCAGCTGGCTCCTTTCGACGTGGAGGAGTAGCGGCTCTGTTCTGAGCTCCTCCTGGGTGACTGAGCTCCTCACCCTATCTCTAAGGATGCGCCCAGCCCCCCTGCGGAGGAAACTCATTTCGGCCGCTTGTATTCGCAACCTTGTCCTTTCGGTCAAATCTCATGACCATAGGTGAGAAAAGGAACCTAGATCGACCGGTAAATCGAGAGTTTCGTCTTTTGACTCAACTCCTTCTTCACCACAACAGTCCCAACAGTCCGATACAACAGCTACATCACTGCAGACGCTGCACCGATCCGTCTGTCAATCTCCCGCTCCATCCATCCCTCACTCGTGAACATGACCCCGAGATACTTGAACTCCTCCACTTGAGGCAAATACAAATCAATTCACCAAATTATGCTGAATAAACTATTACTAAACTGAACTGTATGTGCATCTGTGTGGTCCATATGCAGTTGTTTGCTTGGGACCGGCATATTTGTACACACTTTTTTATCACACATGCTCTGGGGCCCGCTCTGCACATGGCTCATCAGGCGGACATACAGTACCTGATGAGTGTAGTGGGTGTTTGATTTCGTGGTCCAGTCGGAGGCGGCACGTGGTGGCCCAGAGACGTGAGATGTGGAACCAGGCAGTAAGAGCTTGTAAAAAGTACATTTCTCCATTGTGAGATCAATAAAGTCTTGTCTTATTTCATTTAGTGTATTGTGTGAAAGTGTTACACAATAAGGTTTTCAAATTAAATTAAATGTATAGAACAATGTACGATATATCAACTTTGGGCCCTACAGCAACAACAACCGAGTAACTACAATTATAGCACGCACTCTGCTATAGTCAAACACTAATGGTAGATTTTTCTGTTGCTGGATGAAAGGCTTCATAACAAGGCCTAATAAGAACACCATGGTTTTCTTGTGACCATAATGGGGAGCGTGTGCTTTGAGGAAACAAATAACTCTCATTAAATATGATGGAAAACACATCGCTTTGACCCTCATGACCTGACGAACCTCATTGGGCCTGCACTCTGAGTAATTACAACTGTCACATGACCGTCCAAATCACTGCGCCTTGATAATAACTTTATTTATCTTTTGTAGCTGAATGCTTTGCCTATCTCTCCGTCTTTGTTTCCTGTTTGACTGGATGTGAGCAGCTGACAAACAAAGGCCTCATTCAAACTTCTAATTCAGATGATGTATTCCGCATAATAGGGCTTGTCTGAGTGCAGAGAGATGCTTGTTTGATTTAAATGTGTTTGAAGAGTATGCGGTTTTCGCTCGCACAAAGATGTAGTAAATGCGTCTTATATTACGACACCGCTACTTTCATGGATAACAATGTTTATTAGATCTTGCTAATGGATCGTGGCGTGGCTGAGTGACACATGCAAATAAAGGATTCTCTGTGTTGCTATCTCCTCCTGGCTTTGAGCTCGATGACCCCTGCTCTCTCGCGCGCTCTTCAGGAGCCTGGAGTAGCCCCTGCGTCAGTCAGCTGTGAAGCCCGTTGCTCTCCCAGCTCCAACGATCCGCATCAATCTACTGTGTATGTTCAACCGCTCTCGGGTCGAAGGTCAAACTGATCTATAGATTATTCCACCTGTAGCGCGCTGCACCAGGGAGGATGCTCCTTTACCTGCTGATCGCTCCTACACGGCCGGCGGTGTAGCTGCTGTTGTTCCGGCTCCTCGCGGTCCTTAAGGCACTCAATACCTCTGACCTTTTCGCTTAACTGACAGGCCTCTTCCCGGCGTCCTTTGGCCTTTAGGTTCAAACGTCTAACTTCACCCTCCAGTGCTTCCATCTGCCAATGATACGGAAAACATACTTAAAATACAGTACTGCTTATATGAGAACCCATTTTAAGCTATCCATTCACTTATTCCTCTTCCTCCAGTATTCTAATCATGGATATAGCTCAACATTTGGCAAAATTACACACAAAATGCAGAAGACAAAGTTCCATATTGGAACAGTAAAGTGTACCATATCTTAACTAAGACATATGGTGGCCTCAGATCCTGGACAGTGTCAGAAGAGATTTTGTTGATATTCATATTTTCCCTCCTTGGGATACTCACCAACCTTAGAACACAATAAATACATAATAAATAAACACAGAACTGTAACAAATATGAAGAAATTACCATTTATAAGCTCAATTCTACATACAAATTTACCTGAGTTCTCAAATTTTCGAATTCAATACCCACACTAGAGTTTTCCCTCCAGTTTTTCTCCAATCTACCAGTTTTGTCATACTAGTGTCAAAATACTGTATTGTGCACATCCTGAAAACTGCAAACAGGCATAAAATAGGTTCTGAGTTTAGTGTGTGGACCAGCTGGGAGAGTGTGGGCATGGCGGACATCAAGGAAAAAACGATTGCTTCATCTTTTCTTTGCTCCGACTTTTGAGGAGCCTTTGAGCAAGGTGCTATACCTCCCACTGCTCTAATGGTGCTGTTCAGATTCCGACAGTAAAACGGCTCGGTCGGGCACTTCCCTGGAGTGGGCGTCTGCAGCCGGGATATGTGGGTGTAAAGCAGGGAAACAGGGATTGAAGAAAAACAACCACGCAAAGCTGTTCAAAAGTTGTCTTGGTACAGAAAAAGTACCAGAAACGACAGGTATCTATAATACTGTGAATGTACAGTAACAGTGCGGCGTAAAGCTGGAGGAAACTGAATAGAAATCAATATTATTCCTACAGCCAGCGTCTTCACAAAAACAAAGAAATGACCATATTACTCCTATACCAAGATTTTTACGCTCACTTCAAGTGTGAGTATGGCCTAAATATGGAGAAGCCATATTTCTCTTCTATGTAATTGTGGCAGTCACTACCTGAAAATCTTCAATAAAGGCCAACTGATATATCGGCCGACCGATACGCATTAATCGGACCATATTTTGATGTCATGGATGTGCGGTCGTGCACATCCCACATAATACAGTACATTAGAAAGGCCTTAACAAACATATAGAGCTGAAACAATAATATCTGCGGCTTTGCTGTTCTTTTAAAGGAGCTTACAATTGTGAAATTATATTTAAAATAATTTTTTAAAATGTAAAATCCCTGTTAGCCTTAATATTACCCAAAAACACCTTATAATTTAAAAGTAAAAGCTAAATTCCAGGCTTCTTACATGCTTAAATGCATAAATATAGGCCTATAATAGAGACACAGCCAACCAGGTGAAAACTTGAGATGTCATGACAAAAATGACAGATAGATGATAGATCTACGAGTTGGTTTGTCTGAAAATATACCTAAACCTAGACCTCAATTAGTGAAAAAAGACTCTTTAAGTAAATTTCTCCACTGAGATCAATAAAGAACAATCTTATCTTATCACTACTTCAATAAAGTGTGTAACGAGTTTCTACCACCCCATTTGTATAGGTAGCTGTTACTAGAAATATTTTTTAAACTGTAAATCTGAAGCACTTTTGAGCTGTACTTAAGGAGCTCTGGAAATAAAGTCCAGTTGAGTTGAGAGTCAGTGTGTTTTATAACCATAAAATGAATGACATGAACAAAAGAAGAAACACCATAATGCAGTATTTAACAAAACACCAGGGCCTCTTTTCTCCTACTTATGTTTACCATTTCAGTTGTGCTAATATATTTTCAAAGATATTAATTACATACCAACTGCTGAAAATTGAAATCCATCAAAAGTTTCAACATGTTCAAGTCATAAAGAAATACAAAAGCGTCACCTTGTAACTTTTGAAGAAATATTTATCCGTATTAAATTTTAAATATGCTTTGAGATTGCAAATTAAGAAACTTATATCGTCGACGTGTTGCTCCACCTGTTTTAATGCCAAGTGATGCTCTTCGTTCTTCATCTCGCCTCTCAGCTGCAAGCAAAATTGCAAAATTAGCTGGTCTCGGCTCTTAACCTGAACATAAGCAAACACAAAGCGAGTGTGCACATCCATGATTTATTATTTGTGTCTAAGAAAAGCGTAGATAATACACGGAGCCAGAACCTCCAGGTGTGAGGTGTGCAGTTTCCCGTGGCTCAGAGCCAAATGTGCCTCCAGTCGCTCTGTGCTCTGCGTCAGGTGAATGTGCTCCCTGTGTTTGTCGGCCATGTTGGCTCTCAGCTCACCCATCTCCTCACAGAGTCTGTCAAAAGCTTTGTCTTCACACAGACACATTGGATTCAATCTAAAAGTAGAAAGATGAAAGTGTTATGTATTGTTGTATGTTATGTATGTGTTGTGCTTGGTTAACAGTAAAAACATACAGTATATACTGTATGTATATATATATAACTACCTATAAACAGCAAGCAACAATTTAATAATTCTATACAATGGTTTCACAAGTGGCATAAAAATATGTAAAGGGTTGTTCAAATTCTCACATTTTTCTTCTCTTAAATTCTTCAAAATATAAGGACAGGCACTAAATATGAATATTCAAAAGCATTTTTACACCTGTGTGCAAATCTGACTGGAGCCTCTTCATCTGTGAGATCCTTCAGTAGTGCACATATTTTAGTTTTCCTTTTATGAATCCTCCTATTAAATATTTCACATACTGTATACTACATAAGCCTTCTGAGAAGAAACGTGCACACTTGCCTCCGTACCGCGGTTGAAGAACAACGGACAACAATTCAGGAATCAAAAAAATACTTTTTTTCAAGCAGGCGGCATAATGGGTGAGAGGCAAGCACTGTCACCTCACAGCAAGAAGGTCACCGGTTCAATTCCCAGACAGGGTGGAGCCATTTTGATTAAATATGTTATGTTTTTTCTTCTAAGCTGTGATTGTATGAGCTGCATATTTTGTTAGTTTTATGTGTTTGTATTGTCTAATTAAAAATGCATGTATTCAAGCCATGTATAAGGCTTGCATGTCCTCAATTCAAACAAAATTCAAACATGCTCTCACTCACAACCAGGAAGAGTTTTGTGTCTCGGCCTGTAAAGCGAGGCTATGGAACACTATAAATGAGGAGCTGAGGCGGTGTCCAGACTAGACTGGAAAGCCAGCCTGGCTCCATGTATAAGATACATTGGAAGCCATTCGTGGGCTCAAACTCTGGTGAGAACACTACCAGTCAGACCAATCACAGCACAGGAGGCAGGAGTTAGCGATTTTCAGCGCCAGTCAACAAACTAATCAAGATGGCGCCCGCAAAGGAGCGATGTTTCAGCACTGCCTTACTTTCGGTTTTGAATGAGCTGAACATGTCCTTAAAACCACAACAACTGGCTGCTCTGAAGTTTTTTCTTTTAAAAAGGATGTTTCCACCACTCTTCCTACTGCGTTTATGTCACATCTGTGTTTCTCTGATTGGTTTACAATTGGTTTGTTAGTCCTGCCTCTAGTATAACCAGCCAACGGCGCAATCCCAGGATGTCTTTCAATGTATCTCATACATGGAGTCAGGCTGGTTTGCCAGACTATGTCCAGTCATGATGACATTTAAAAGGAACTATAAAGAAACAGGTGATTCTGTCTCAACATGCGTTGGGATTGAAATCAGTTAACAGTAGGATAACCCTGTTGAATGCGCCCTAAATGTATGATGCTGATGTAAGTTGTAATTTATGTGTAACCATGGCATGTGTGTAGAAGGTGCTGATCAGATTGTAAGATCTAGTTTAAAACTTGGTTAATGGAATGAAATACAGAAGCACTAGCAATTCTGTAACAAAAGAAACTGGGTGACATAAGTTGTTTTGGTAATTAAATGGAAAGGGATGGGACTAATAAGTTTAAACTTCTTTTCTTCTTTTTTTGGATATGTACTTGTTTAGGAAGTGTGACTACTGCTTCATTGTTGTGTACTATACACAAATGTATTTAAAAAAAAAAACATAATTTATTTATTCATTCTGTCAGCGCTTGGATTCTCTAGGTTTACCCCCGTCATCCCAAAACATGCGCAATAATCCTCCAAGTGCACATGATGATGCTAAGAAATCTTTTGGTTGTAAAAGCAGTAATTAGAATACTTCTGCCAAAAATCAAATATCAAAACGTTAATTTTAACTCAATAAATACATCTTTCTTTAACTAGTGATACAATCTGATAAAATAAAACATAACCTTTCTATATATTACTGCAAAGGTGTAACGTGGTGGGCGGATGTCTCTCCACATTTATAGGGCCTGTTGTTTATGCCTTCCCGACGTGTACAGTGTCGGCTGATTGCTTGTGTTCGTCTGTTTCCTAGGTGACCTCCCCTAATTACCCACCTTTGAGTGTGTCTGCATGTGCCTTTTTGCCTTCATAGCTTTGGCAGAAAAGAAATGGTTTTGTGATCTTATTTTTTTCCCCTTGCCTTTTTGTTCCTTCTTTATGTTGACTCGAAATGTGCTTTTCCAGGCATCAGCTCTGATCAAGGTCACTCTAATTGCCCATTTATCTGCCAATATGTACTGCATGGTTTAAGCCAAAGAGGTTATTAATTGGAGTCTGGACTTTTGACAGCAATAACGTCTCACTAAATCTTAAAGTTATATTCGGTACTCGCCCTGAGCCACAGAAAAAAGCCCTGGCCGCTCTAATGTACACTGTAAAAATTAATAGGGCATCTTGCTGAAAGCTTAACTAAAGATTTCAGAATTACCAGAATTTGTCAAGTATGTCATGTAATAATGGATGCCTTTCAGGTAAGCACTTTGTGAGTACTACTATCCTCTCCGGCAGCTTCTTCCAATTTAAAGGTATAATTACTTTCGTACTGTATTGCTCTGACTAAAAATGACCCACAAATGAGTGCTAACATTTTGTCAAGCCCAGATTGAGAAGGTTGCATTGGTATAAGACCTGTTCCTGGGTGTGACCATCAATAACTGTCTGAATATTCTGATAACAACATGATTGCAATATTTTAGTAAACTATTTCAAAACACTGCATATGCCATTAAATTTACACAAATTAAATTTACCAAAAAAGACTGTGTAAGTTCTCAGTCGTATAGGGCTGGTTCGTTGTAGGCAAACATTCTTCAGTCTTCATTTGTACTCTGTAGTTGAAGTGTAGCATGCTTCGCTCTTCATCCAAAGAGCTTCGACAGCACTGAGGAAAACTTGGACGCCAGTGGATCTTATAAAGACCAGTAGGAGGAGTTTGTCTCCCAGCTCTCTTTGTTCTAAAGCAGGGGTCACAAATTAAAATCCACCAAGGTCTGATTTGGAAAAAAAATGCCAAGCAAAGGTCCAGAGCATACGGAGTCAATTTACGGTTATGGGAATAACACTTTTTAATTAGGCTATTAATAGTTTTTTCTTAAGATAATAAAGATATTATATAAATAATATTAATTATAACCAGATATTTATTCTTAGTCTAATAAAACAGATTTAGGCTTAAAATGCCTGTATACAGTATCATCAATTTACACCTGCTGCCAATGTGGACAGTGCAGTGGGGAGTGAATGGAGAAGCACAGAGTCCTGGTTTAGACCTGGTTCAGTCCAGGTTTGGTCCTGGTTTAGACCTGGTTCAGTCCGGGTTTGGGGCTGGTTTAGACCTGGTTAGGGTTAGAGCCTCTGTTTTGAAGGTTTTTAAGAACAAATGGCGTGTATCGCGCGTGCCACGTATGCATATATTTAACTGGATAATTAGCAGCCGCTCAGTTTAAATCTTTCGATAGTCCTGCCCTGGATTATGTCCCAGCCTCATGAGCATGACAGAGGGCTGGTTTCGGCTGAAGGATGCTGCTATAAACAGGGGCTAAATTAAAGCGAAGGCCCTCATTCCTGCTCATGGAAGGGTTTTCTTTCTTAAAATAGCTTCTTTCACTCCCTGGTCAAACCATCTATTTTCTTTTGCTCAAATATCAACTTCACTGTCCTCAAAGCCACCAATCACTCATTAAGATCCACTGGCGTCCACGCTTGCTCAGTGCTGATGAAGCTCTTTGGATGAAGAGTGAAATGTCCAACACTTCAACTACAGAGTACAGATGAAGACTGAAGAATCTTTGCCTAAAACTGCACATTTTTAAGTTACCAGGCATGTTTTGTTTTAGTAAGTCTCAGTCAGATAGAGGACCTCAGCGATAATGGGAATGTTGAGCCTTCTTGCAATATAGATATTGCATCCCATAATATTGCGATACATTGTGGAGCCCTGCGTGGCAATAAACTATTCAAAACAAAATGTTACATTAAAAGTTCTTCAATTGGTGTCTAAAACAGGGACAGAAAGTGCCGGAAACCCATGAATCCTAAATCGCAATACACCTGCTGACATGAGACAACACCTCATTTGAATGAACTTGTGAGCTTTTTTAAAAAAATGCTCTAAAAAAGCATTTCTTCCTTTAATTTGTTCCCTAAATCACCATGACTTTTTGCAGGGTATAAATAATGAACCATATGATCTGAAATGCAAAAGATAACATCCTTCCTGTACTTATCCCTTTAATTTGATTTAATTTGTCCAATACACTAATTTGATGCAGTAATACAGTTACCTCTCCCCTCTCCCCGCGTCCCTGGGCTGACGTCAGCTCGACATGATCCACAGATTGTTTTGACCCAAGTTGAGCGCTCGTTTGTAACTGTCCGCGGGGATTGATGGAGTTAACGTGGCTTCTTGACCCCTCACCTCTGGTTGTCAGCGGCCTGGCTTACTAAACGCACTAAACATGACGTACAGCATGGGCAGAAGGAGGCGAAAAAGACGAAACAAACACGGCGTGGCTACTGTAGAACATCAGAGAGCAAGGTGCAAAATGTTGGTAACAAAAAGTGGACATATCATGCATATAAATCTTAAAAACATGCTTAAAATCTTTCATTATGTCTATGCATTGATATTTTACATTTTATAACTTCAAAATAATGCTTCTGTGAGGATGACACGCTGTTCATAAATAGTAGTGCCAGCGCTGATGAGGATTTGGCTTGGCTCGCCCCCTACAGTCAACAGCGGGAATCACATGTGGCTAGTAGCTCTGTCTCCACGCTATGAGACAGAACGGCTCAGACCTGATCCAATATTGGATTATTGGCTTCAAAATTGTGGAGGACAGTTTGGGAGTTTGATCAATGACGTAATTGTACCAGGAATTAGACAACGAAGCGCTGCAGAATCAACATGAACGGACCAACGCGAGCAGAATTAGGCGGAATACTGCTCTTGTAGGTCTGTTTTTGATGAAAGAACAATGTTCTGACATGGTTAAAAGCTCAAAAAAGTTGATTTAGCATATGTCTCCTTTAATACGTACCAAATAATATTTAATAATTCATAAAAAGTCAGCAACAGATCAAGGACAAACTGTTCACTGTTAGGTGTGATTTGGATTGATTTTTCTTCACTGCTTTGACAATTTCTTAAGCAGCAAAACACCTTTTTGTTCAATCCCCCGGAAAGTACTAGAAATAATTTGACTCCAGCAGCATTTTTTTTTTAAGAGAGAGAACGTTTCACGAGATTCCAAAGGTTAAATTTAGAGATGTTCAACTTATTGCTGCCGCCTGAATTAATAAAAACACTAAGCATACAAAAGCGCCAACACTTCATGGACGTCTCCGGCACAGCGTGGACCGAGATCAAAATTAAAGCTTCGTAAAAATAACCTGGACGAGATGATTTCACGGACATCAGAGTGGGAAGCACAAACACGTTCAGACGCACAAAAGATTGACCCGCAGCCGTAATTTCTTGTTCCAAATAGAAGTCATTTCATTTACCCGCTGCAAATACACGCCTGACTTCCTGCCAATTTTTTTTTTTTTTTTTTAGATCTTTGCATGATTTATCTTTAAGTGTGTGCGTGCCAATTCCCAATGTGAGTGTGTGATAGGCAGAATGGATGCTGCTAAACACTGGAGAATGTCGTGTCAAAACAGACAACTTGTCAAAACGACAAGCTAACTAGGTCAATCACAAAGTTTAAGGAGAAAACTTTGGAGTGGAGCTTTGGTTTATGCATATCTCCTCCACGTGGATGTCTACGCCGCTGTTGTGATAAGCCGCTGAACGAATCTGCAGGAGGGGACCACCAATATCGAAGGTATTTTTAAATCAATGAGCTCTTAAGTGTATCTCAGTCTCAATGTGTTGGCACGTACACACACACGACTCGGCGCAGATAGAATCCCCACTGACAGGCAATGACAAGATAAAGAAAGTGGGGAGAAGGCTACAGAAGGGGTAGAAATAATATTTGAACAGTCAGGGGGGGGCGGGGGGGTAAAGGCAGAGGGGGATGAAAGGCAGGAGTGGCAAGGCACAAGAAGAAATGAGCAATAAGAGAGATCAAGAGAAAAAAAACTGGGGGGAGAGAAAAATGGCTAAGCTTTTCTGATAGTTGTAACGCAGGGAGCATGAGCAGGACCCGTGTTTGTCCAAGTCCAACCTTGAAGACTTCAACAACCTTTCACTATAACTTACGTGCGATCGCAACACCGCCTCCTGTCTACCCATTACAGACTTCCCTCCTCTTTTTATAAAACACAATTTGAATTCTGTGAATGTTTGTGGGCGCATCGCTCTGTATTGTGCAGAAGGTGGACTTTGTAAACTTGAGTCGGCATGTACAATAGCATAGAATTGAAAGAGGGGGGGAAAAAAAGCAATCTACACTAAGCCAAGCAGGACAATGGAATGGAATACGCTTCTCCTTGTAATTGGCATTGAATGTAAAGGGATGGGCCACTATACAGTATCACCAGGACACAATGCACCCTGTTTACAAGTGAGCTAAACTTTAAACTAGACAGGGTCAGCAACACTATCCCTTAGCCCTTTTCTAAAAACAAAACTGTTAATTTTCTTGTTATCTACTTCTTAAATAGATGGTTATTTCTGTTCTTGTGACTCAGTATTTGTTTTAAATAATTTGTACATGGAATGGTTATTATCCAATAAAACAGTATAACTTCATATATACTATATATTTTCTGCTGGAACCCTTGGACAACTGCGCTTGAAGTAGCCTTCAGGCCTGAAAAGGTTGCTGACCTCTGAGTCTGAACTATAGCCAGACATTATAAGGAAGTTTTGGATGGAAAACTACTTCAAATCCACTAGTTGCAAAATCACAGTTTTAATAAATTCTATTTGCAAGTTGAGATGTTTATGTACTGTATACTAATTGATAACCTGGCTGTAACTTGGCCTGGGAAAAACAGCAACTAAATCAAATCAATTTTATCTATACAGTAGATGACTTGACTATCTAGAGGGAGTAAAAGTCGTAACAAGGTTTCCGTTGGTGATCCTGCAGAAGGATCATTAGGCGGAATGGTGGCTGATCAGTTATAGCTCTTGACTCACAATAAGAAGGTCCTGGGTTTGATTCCGGGACCGGGCAGGGCCTTCCTGTGTGGAGTTTGCATGTTATCCCCGTTTCCTCCGGGTGCTCCGGTTTCCCCTACCTCCAAAACAACAGAGTTGCAGCGGCTCAGGAGTCGGACCTACCCTCCATCTGATCAACGTAATTTCGTTGTACAATTGTATATTGACAAATAAAGCGTCTTACCTTACCAGCAGGGCTGGACTGGCCGTCGGGAGAACCGGGAGTTTTCCCGGTGGGCTGACGCACTTTTGGGCCGGTCCGCCAGCCTAGATTTTAGCAGCGGCCCAATTAGTTGCCAAGCAACATCAGCGCAGTTGCGGATGTGAGCCCGGCCTGAGAAGACAGTGCTCCAGCCCCTCCCCTCCTGTTTTGTGTTGATTGGTTTAGTCCACAGGTCTCATCCGAGGCTCAAGGAGGAGTGGATAAACTACAACCTACTTAGCTCAATAGGTAGAGCTCTCGATTTGGATGCATGAGGTTGCTAGTTCGAATCCACCCCTCTGCACACCTCTTTTTCCAGTTCGCCACAGGGAGCAAATTGGTGCTTATGAACACACTATATAGACACAAATCATACAGATTTACCCCTGAACATGGGGACTGACTGAGAGTGAAAAGAATATAAACATAGTAACCAGTGGGGATTGAACCCGGGCCTCCAGAGTGGCAGACGAATGCTTACTGAGAGCGCCACTGAAGATGGTGATTATGATGGTGCTCACAATATATCAATGTAATAGGGGCCAGACGTTAAAGCTGTAGCTGCGTCAATGTGCGTCTATAAGCGACGTCTTTGGCAGATTTGCACGTTCAAGAATGAGCGTCATGAGCGTTTGGTCTGAACGGGGCTTTAGTGTTGTCTCTACCACTTAACATTTGAGGGCCGGTCTAGAGCAAAAAGTCCCGGGACGATTTTTTCTGCCAGTCCAGCCCTGCTTACCAGTGATATTCATGCAAAAAATGTAATACAAAGTACTTTACAACTCAAAGTAATTCCCATTTACCCACGCAACCCCCACAACTGACCATGAGCCGGGCTCAAGATCTGAAGATGGGCCCCTGGGCGCTGCACTGCAGTCACCCACTGCTCCTGACGGATTGCCCCGGCGGCATCGAAGGATGGGTCAAATGCAGAGGACGGGAACAAATAAAGTATACATTAACATTAACAAATATTTCCCCTTATACACAAAGAATCATTCTCCTTTACCCATCCAACCCCCACAAATATATACCAAATATTTATAATATACTGTTTATATACATATAAACTCAAAGAATGGTCAGACATACTGTACCAACACTCACTTATGTGTTGGTATGTCTCACTTTTTCACACTTTTTAATATTTTGTGGCTTCTAATGGAAGTTACTTCATATATTGTGAGATACTTATTCACAAGAACCATTGATTTTCTTTATGAACACACAAGTAATACTTTAAACAGGGCCCAACTTCGCCACTAATCCAAATGCTAATTGCAAAACATATCCATATCCAAACTGGCTGACTTGGGTATTTTTTCACATTTGTGTTGAATATGGTTAAATATTTCCCCAAAGTGGTTTGCTGTTCTTCTCTGGAAACTTGTCTGTGAAATGTCTGCAAGAGAATGAGTCAGCACAAGTAGCTTTTCGGCGGCGGGTTGACAGTATTTGTTCAGCTGTGCTAATGTTAGGACATTTGAAGCAGCAGAGAAAAATACTTAGTGCGAGTTTCTCTCAGTTTCACTTAAATTCAAGTAGAAGCAGGAACATTCCCTTTCTCTCACACATTCAGCACTGTCCATACAACAGTCCAAACTCTGTACAAACGTGTGTGTAACAGATCAGAGGCCAGCGCTTGGGCTTCTAAAGCAGGACCAGATGTGCGGCAGAAATCAGATCCCACAGCACTGTGTAATGATCCATAGGTTGACTTAAACAATCCAAACACGAGAGGTGGAACGCAAATCTGCGCTTGGGTCCACAAACCCATACACACAGTGACTTCTGCTTGTTCATTTATAAAAACATCAAGGTGTTTCAAGCATTCAAGTACTATTAATTCAAAATATAAAGACAATGGACAGACATATTTGGATGGTGTAGTAAAAAAAAGTTCTATAGGTGTAAAGTTAGAAGTTATACGCAGTTTATGAAGCTACTACTACAATCAATATTGGTGAAAAGATAAATGGTGTCAATTTATAGAGCACTTTTCAATTCAAATGGACACTCACAGTACTTTTTTCATGACAGAACCACTCACATTCATAAACCAGTGGATACTGTATGGACAACGTTGGTGTTAAGTGTCTGACCCAAGGACACATTGAACTGCCGATCCTTGGGTCCAGGGACTAAGGCTTTAACGACACTGCAAAAAGTCATCTAGAAATAAGAAAACATTCCATTAAAATAAGTAAATTTGTCCTTGAATTGGGTAACTTGCTTCAAGAAATCTGCTAATGGGGTAAGTGTTTTACCCTTAAAGGAATAGGCCACTATTTTTCATCCTGAGCTGTGTTCTTACATGAGCTCAGCTAGATGAGTTGATGCGTACCTGTCTGGACTTTGAGCGTGTCAAACGTGTCAATTTTCTAAGCGGATAAAAACGGGTACTATATTTTAAGGCGGAATAACACAGAAATGAGTGGGGGAGAATCCTTTAGGAGCGTCCTAATACTGTGCGGAGGTCGAAGTGGTGTTATTCCGCCTTAAAATATAGTACCCGTTTTTATCCGCTTAGAAAATTGACAGGTTTAATTTTGTGTAACTATACTTGGATCATGTAACTAATCACATAACTGTATTTAAACAGGGAACACGTGGAGGAGCTTGGTGGCCTCAAACTTCAACCTCTGAGAACCCCAATGGAATAGTTAGCGGAGGCTAAATGCTAACAACATCTTTGGCGTTACGTTACAGGGCATGCTCAAAGTCCAGACGCATCAACTCATCTAGCTAAGCTCATGCAAGAGCACATCCAAGGATGAAAAATAGTGGCCTATTATTTTAAAGTAGCAAAAAAGATCTCATTGTAATCAAAATTAGATAAAAAATCTACTTGTTGTTTCATAATTTAAGTGTAAAAACTTACCCCATTGGCAGATTATTTGAAATCACAGTTGTGCTCAAAAGTTTACATATCCTGGCAGATAGGGTCGGGCATTTCATAGAATATGAATGATAAGACAAAAAGCTTTATTTCACTCATGGTTAGTGGTTGCATTTGTTTACACTTTTCAATTATAGAAACCAGCCAAATGTCCCTGATCAACAGTGTACATATTGTGCATCTAGAAACAAACATCAATTTTGTCAGAGAATCCTGTATTTCAGCTGAAGTAAGTTATGTAAACATTAGATCAGGGACATCTGAGTAGTTTCTGTTTCATTATGATTTCAAAAGAGTAAACTCAGTCCTGTGACAATAAATGGCTTCACACAACCACTTACTATGAGTGGAAAACAAGATTTTTGTGTTATCATTCATATTCTATGAAAAATGACCAAAAGATTAAAAGGGTATGTCAACTTTTGAGCACAACTGTAGTTACTAAAGTCAAGGACAAATTTACTTGTCTTAAATTCGAGACTTCTTTTTGCAGAGAACTGAGCTCATCACCACTACGCTCACACAACAACTACTACTACTCCGACTACTACTACTGACGATTGCCATCAGAGCTACAGTATAATTGCTATACTTCGAGCATAGAGAATACACTCAGTTATTGAGAAACAGCCTTACACAGATCAAATTAACAGTCTATTTAGAGCGTATTTTGAATATGTACTCTACTCCTATTTAATTATGAAGCCATTCACAGACGTCGCATTGAGGAGGATCATTCCAACCTTTGCTAATTGAAGGTTAAACACAAACCACTATTCAGTAACATAGTCTTTTGGCATATCATCAAAAGGGCTTGTTAAAGAGCAGCACAGCAAATGAATGTGAGATTTGTTGCTATCACACGGAAAGGAAAAATTAAGAGCAATAATCTAAAGCCCTTTCTTCGTCAAAAGTGTACGCTTTTAATAAGACTCTAAATATCAGAACATCCCATTACCCATTATCTAAAACCTTATTATCTGCACTATTGTAGGAATAGACAATGCCTGTCAGGGTGAATATTGCATAGGAAAATTGAATATTTAAATGAATCCATCACCTGTACCACCCCTCTTATCAGCTCCATTGTGGGAAAGACAATACATTACATTAAAGCGAATATTACATTTCATCTTGAAATTACGGAGTTTTGCTTGTATAGAAAAAAGCTCTAAAATGTTTCTTCAGCCATGGCGCTGTACGGCAAGTTGTCAAAAGCGCTTTCCTCAATAAGTAAAAGGCATTGCTGTTGAATTTGTAATGCAATATTTGGATTCAGACCTTGGGGAAGAAACCAATTTACCTTTTTCTCCGCGCTCAGACGCAAATGAATTAGCTCTCGATGTAGACGCTCCACCTCTTTGTTAGCAGTTAGGAGCTGGCCATGTATCCGCTCCTTCTGCCTTCTCCCCTGGTCTTCCACGCTACGTAGGTCCAGCCTCACCCAGGGACTTGCTCGTGTCACTCACAAGATTTAAGTTGTGAGTCCTTTTCCACAACAGCCGGGGACAGTCAAAGAGAAACAACGTGACAAGACGCCAAGGTGTAAATTAAAATGGCTTGCTCCGGCCCAGTCTCCATAGCATCGAAAAGGAGCGCCATAAATGCTTTGTGTTAATCTGGGGAGCCCTGCACTTCTCGCTTTGTTTCAGGACCAATAAAACTGCCCGGCTACACATCATAAAGTCGTACGGCACCGTCTCTAGCCTTTTCAAATGCTAATCCAAGCTAAGAATGTTCAAGTTGCAGAAAGTTGGGACACTGTAAAAGGAGATCAAATAAATACCAACTGAATACAATCATCAGGGCAAGTGCAGAACTGTGTTTGAGTTGTTTGGGACTGAACATTATTGGATATGGAACAGTAGAGGCAATACTATGAAACATAGGCATGAAACAAAAATGACTTAATATTTAACTTGCAATATGCTTCCCACATAAGAACTTTTGTGTTGTTTCCAGTGTATTCACTTTGAAAAAGATTTCAACAGTTGTTTGTTGTCTTAAATAATTGCTTTATTATTCCTTAGACAGCATATACTGCACACTAAATAACAGCTGGAGAGTCACAGGTATTATTTTTTTTAATTATTTTTGCTGAATTTGTTTCATATATACTGTATATACTGTATATAGTGCCATGCCAGTGAGGAATGTAAGGCCAACACAGCATTGTCTTTGGTACATTATCACTTTGTCCATCTATTCCAGTTAGAGCTAGTGGAAGTAATAGCCTACTCTCTATTATAGTCTTCAGGTGTTCCTTAACTCGCGTAACTTACATGCTTTTACGTTGAAAGTATTCCATTTAGTCGGGCCGGCCGGGCACCAATAAACCACCAACGGCACATAAATGAGTCCGATTGGTCAAGGACACGGTAAATGGGTTAATACAGGCCTAAAACACATCGCTTCCACGCACCATTCCTACAGGGGAGCAGTAGCGAGACTAACACAGGGAGCGCATTAGAAGAAAGGGAAGGAGAGCACATATATGAGAAACCTAAAGGCCATTCCATTCATCACGCCTATGACTCTTTAATGTCCCCATTCATTACCATTGCTTCTCATTGCAGCGTGCGCCTGACTGGACAAGAGAGGCACCAGACATAAAGATGAGAACAAATATTTGAAGTATTTAATCATTTATATTTTTTGCTATATGGCTTTGTGCACAAAAACACTAAAATTATTGTTCAAATCATAATTATTTCTCAATGCTCAATACCAGCCGGACAATCAGCAGTTGTTGTAGTCATTGGAATAGTTGTTTTGTCTTTTTAATTTATTTTTTAAAAGGGCAATCGGAGTAGAATTTTTACCGTAAGGAAATAATTTGATGTACCGTATTTTACGGACTATAAGTCACACTTTTTCTCAGTTTGGCTGGTCCTGCGACTTATGTATTAGTTAATATGTTACATTAACATACCAGACACCTATTCGTTTCATTGTTTCGTGTAGCTGAATACCCAATGTCTTAAGTTAGCATACCATACACCAACTCAGCCTCTTGTTCTCTATTCTCTTGCTATTATTATAACTTGCCTTTCAAGATGAAAATAATGTCTCTTCTTATTCTCGGATTTTGTAAAATAATTTTCCCCAAAAAATGTGACTTATAGTCCAGTGCGATATGTTTTTTCTTCTTTGTTATGCATTTTTTGGCAGAGCGACTCATAGTTCGGAAAATACGGTATTATTTGCATTAGACTGCTACAGAATAACATAAAATTATTAAGAGGTTTGAAAACTTTCCGAACCTGACAGTAACGTAATGAATGAACCAAAGCGCAAATAACAAAAGCAGATTTTAACCCCTCCCTCGGCCTTGTTCTTGCTCTTTCTTGGTTAAGTGATATTCATATGAACACGCTGCTTTATTGTACAATGAGCCAACCCTCTGCGGAGCAAAGTCGGTGGCGATGAGTTATTAAATATGGAGAGAGGGCGAGAACGAGAGAGCGTGGGAGGAGGGGAAGAAAGAAGAATGATTAACTGTGAAGGAAGTTTTTAAAAAAACGAGCCCAATTCCCACATGTACCTGACTGGATCTGATTTAGAGACGGTTGCCCAATCCTGTTCTCGATTTAAGTAGTGCTGTGCTGCATGTGCACATGTCTGTGAGTGTGTGAGTTGAATACTTGGCTCTGTAGTGCGGTCAGCCTCTCTTTGAGCAGTGCGTTGTCTTGGGAAAGCTGCTGTGCCTGTTTCTCCTTCATGGTCAAGGTTCTCTTCAGAGAGCCCTGGGTGGTTTGTAGAAAGACCACATCCTGGTCCTCACGCCTCACATGTTGTTCTTGAGTTTTCATCTATGGGAAAACACACAGGCAGACCAGAAGTATTATCATATGGACTGTGGATTCAACCAATTGAAATTCTGTGCTCATATAATACTATGGTAGACTCTAGGATCTTAGTCGGGAGAGCCAAGCTGGAGGTTTAGCCTACAACATCCTTATACATTTTACTTACAAACAGATTTACTCAAGTAGAAAGTAAAAGAACATGGTTAAGTTGGTTTTCAGCCTGTGCTATAGTTGTGCTCATGAGCATACCCTATATGTAAACATATATTTCATAGAATATGAATGATAACACAAAAACATTCATTTCACTCATGGTCAGTGGCTGCATGAAGCCAGTCATTGTCAAAAAACCTGTTTGTTTACGCTTTGCAAGTAGAAACTAGCCAAATGTCCAAATTGTGCATCTTGAAACAAACATCATTTCTTTTCAGAGAGTCCTGTATTTCAGCTGAAGTGAGTTCTTCTTTGCTCCTGAACAATTTTCCTGGCAGTTGTTGAAGGTCATGTAAATGTTAGATCAGGGACATTTGAGTTGTTTCTGTTTCATTATGATTTCAAAAGAGTAAACTCAGTTCTTTCACAATAAATGGCTTTGCACAACCACTAACCATGAGTGGAACAAAAAATGTTGTGTTATCATTCATATTCTATGAAATATGGCCGAAAGATATGTATGTAAACTTTTGAGCACAACTTCATATAAGTTTTATTCAACTTGGATTTTACAATAATGAAGAAAACATCATGGATTGTTGCATTTTGCCTGAGAAGAGGAGATATCGATGTCAAGCTAAAGGCTAGCAGCTAATGTTAGCATCTCCATGTAGAGGGTTATATTTAAAGGAGACATATGCTAAATCGACTAAAAACTTTT